>SJYC01130005.1:0-33699 GCA_006408675.1 Madoqua kirkii | reverse complement strand
TCAGCCCATCCAGCATCCAGGGAGGGCTGCTGATCACTGCCCCCGCTAAGCCTGGGGCCGGTGAGCCAGGTGCTCGGACCCCTGCCCCGACCCCGCAAAGACCACCTCCCACTCCCATGGGGACCGAGGGCACAGAGAGGGGCTGCTTCTCCTGAACGCTGTCCCAAGGACGACCCTAGCACAGAGCAGCCCCAGACCCGCCAGGAGGGCAGGAGAGCAGCCGGGCTGGGGCTGGGAGCGGGGAAGGCGCGCGCACACGGTTGTGGGGACTGGGGGCAGGGGCAGGCGTGCGCACCCGGGGGAGGGGGCTGCGGGGGCAGGCTCTGACCCTTAGGAGTGGGGTCCATTCAGTCCAGGTACCCTGTTCCCATGTGGAGATGCTTCCCTCCCCTCCCCCCGCCCCGTCCCAGGCCTCTGTGGGCAGCAGATGGGGGGTCCATTGCTGGGCCCCGAAACTCACAGGCACAGAGGCCCCAGGAGTGCAGTGCCGTGAGGGTGGGGTGCAGGGGACCAGTACCCTGGGGTCCCCAGCACACCTCAGGGCCAGAAGATGAAGCCTGTACCCATCAGTTGGGGTCGCCAGGAAGGGGGAGGGTGGTCCACCCCTGAGAGGCGGGGCATCCACCCCTGAGGAGGCGGGGCACCCACCCCCGAGGAGGCGGGGCACCCACACCCGGAAGAAGGGCTGGCCCAGAATCGGCTCAGGCAGCCAGCTAGCACCTGCCACAGGGCAGCCGAGCCCCACTTGGCCTGAGTGCCTGGGCGGCTGGAGAATGGCCAGGGGGGAGGGGCGGGCCTCGGAGACACCCACAGCTTCGGCGGCTCTCAGGACCAGAGGGCCCTTCCAGGAACGTCCCCTCGTCTCTGGAGGCCAGCTCTCCCTGGGACACTCCTGTACCTGCCCGTGTATGCGTGGGTTTTTGTTTGTGGGTTTTTTGGGGGTTTTTTTGGACAAGCTACGCAGCTTGCAGAATCTTGGTTCTCTGACTAGGGACTGAACCTGCACCCCAGCAGTAAAAGCACAGGGTGCTAGCGACTGGACCGCCAGGGAAGTCCCTGAGAGTGCTTAGTAATGGTGGGTTTTCGTGCCTTGCTCCTGCAGAGCGTGGGGCCCCCCAAGCTGAGCTCTGCCGGCTGCCTGTACCCCAGGCCGGGGAAACCGTGGGTGCTCTCTAGGCAGCTGCGGACGGCGCAGCACCTCCCCCAGGAGGGGCCCGGGCAGGGCTGACGCTCTGCCCTCCGTGTGTCCGCAGCATCCGTGTGCCAGGCCCTGCGTCCGTGCCTCAACGGCGGCAAGTGCATTGACGACTGTGTCACGGGCAACCCCTCCTATACCTGCTCCTGCCTCTCAGGCTTCACAGGGAGGACATGCCACCTGGGTGAGCTTGTGCAGGACCCCCATACCCCACCCCAGGAGATGTGTATAAGAGACAGGCCCAGCCCCTAGCATGCGCGGGCGCCACAGGGGAGCCAGACACAGCCGCTTCGTGGCCGTGAGCGCCACCCAGCCCGGGCGGGCCCGTCCTCCCAGGCGCCCCCCCACTGAGGCTCCAGTCGCCCCATTTTCCAGATGTGAACGAGTGTGCTTCCCACCCGTGTCAGAATGGCGGGACCTGCACACACGGCATCAACAGCTTCAGCTGCCAGTGCCCTGCTGGCTTCAGAGGACCCACCTGTGAGACAGGTAAGAGGAACCCACCCAGCCCCACGTGCCAGCGGCCACAGGGCGGCCGGAACGGCCTGCCAGACCTGGGCGGGCACGGTCATCAGGTCAGCATGCTGCAGGGGGCCTTGCCCCAGATGCGGGTGGCCGGAGGTAGGGGCGAGGGGTGCAGGAGCCCAGGGTCCAGGGGAGGGGCCCCGGGGTGCGGCAGGGGCACTGAGCACAACACTCAGCCCTGTGAGGCCTGGGAACAGGGCAGGCCTGCGTCCAGACCCTCACTCTAGGACCTGTGCCCCCAAACCCTCAACCCCAGGGGCTCCTGGCAGGAGTGGAGCCTGGTTCTCCACGGGCCGGCCGTGGGTTGAGGTCTTTCTCAAGAGCCTCCTATTGCGCCCAAGCTGCAGCTCGCACTGCAGTTTGCTGAGCGATGGTGCACACCCCCGGTTTCACCACGGGAGGCTGCTAGGGGAGCCCAAGAGAGGGAGCCCTTACGATCAGAGCATGGCGGCCCCTGACCCGCATCGGCTCAGCCAGAGATACTCCCCCCAGACCTTGAGGTATGTGAACTGTTATTTAGAAACACAACACTGTTGAATCAAACGGGTACAGGTAACACCATCACCAGTGTCTCACCTAGAAAAACATTCCTAATGGAGACTTAGGGCCACAGAGCATGTTTCCAGTCTCTGACTCTGGTGTGTAGACACGTATCCAGGTCAGCAGGCCCCTGGGGAACTTGGGGCAGCGCCGGCAGCCCTCAGCCTTGGCCTCTCTGGCCAGCACAGCAACACCCGCAGCAGCGGCCTTGCCCCCCAACAAGGCTCCCTGGTCTCCAGATCCACCTCGGCATCCAGAGACCATGCCAGCAGGGGCACCGGGCAGCGTCCAGCAGGGACGTGGGCGCTGGCTGCCTCGAGTCTGCCCGCTCCCACCCGCGCCCACACCTGCTCTGGTGGGGTCAGGGTCCCAGAGACAGGGATGCCCCAGGAGGCTGGGAGTTGGGCCCCTTCACCCCCGTGCCCCTGCCATCTGCTGGGGTAAACCCAGTTCAGATGAGCATTCAATGCCAGTGGCCAGGGACGGCCCTGGACTCCAGGGCCCGCTGCCCCCTGGAGATGGCCAGGTCCGCCCACGTGCAGCCCAAGGTGGGGGGCCTCAGCGGGAGAGCGGCCGCGCAGCCAGGACCCCCATGGCCTCGCACACTGTGTGCCCCCAGCACAGTCTCCATGCGATGACAAAGAGTGTCGGAACGGCGGCTGGTGCCAGGCGGAGGGCGGCCCCGCGGTGTGCGTGTGCCCGGCCGGCTACACAGGGGTGGCCTGCGAGACAGGTGAGTGTGCCCTCGGCCGGCGGTGGGGCGAGGCGGGGTGGGGGATGCAGGGGGAGGGAGAGCGGCCGCGCAGCCAGGACCCCCATGGCCTCGCACACTGTGTGCCCCCAGCACAGTCTCCATGCGATGACAAAGAGTGTCGGAACGGCGGCTGGTGCCAGGCGGAGGGCGGCCCCGCGGTGTGCGTGTGCCCGGCCGGCTACACAGGGGTGGCCTGCGAGACAGGTGAGTGTGCCCTCGGCCGGCGGTGGGGCGAGGCGGGGTGGGGGATGCAGGGGGGGGATGGGTAGGGTGCCAGCGGGGCAGAGTGCGGGGTGGTCAGAGGCTGGTGTGGAGCCGAGCACCCACCTTTGCCACCCGCAGACATGGACGAGTGCAGCTCTGACCCCTGCCTGAACGGAGGCTCGTGTGTCGACCTGGCGGGGAATTTCACCTGCCTGTGTGCGGAACCCTTCGAGGGCCCTCGCTGTGAGACAGGTGGGTGGCGGCGGTCAGCTGCCCCTCTTGCTCTGGGGGTGGGCTCTGCTCGGGGCTCTGCTGTCCACGTGCTGGATGAGGCCCAGGGGGTCCGCTCCCGTCTCTGAGGCGGATGACCACACTCCCCAGGCCCCGGCCCCTCAGCAGAGTCTTGCCTGTTTATTGCCCCTTCTTCCCGCCCCAGAGCCCTCACCGTGCAAGGAAGCAAACCCTGGGCTGATCTCTGTCACATGTGATGAAGTCTGCTTACTTCTATTCTATTGCATGTTGCTTAAAATGCTGGTTGCTCCTTGGAAGAAAAACTATGACAAACCTAGACAGTATATTAAAAGCAGAGACATTACTTTACCAACAAAAGTCTGTGTAGTAAAAGCTATGGCTTTCCCAGTAGTCATGTATGGATGTGAGAGTTGGACTATAAAGAAAGCTGAGTGCCAAAGAATTGATGCTTTTGAATTATGGTGCTGGAGAAGGCTCTTGAGTCCCTTGGACAGCAAGAAGATCCAACCAGTCAATTCTAAAGTCAATTCTGATCAGTCCTGAATATCCATTGGAAGGACTGATGCTGAAGCTGAATCTCCAATACTTTGGCCACTGGATGTGAAGAGCCAACTCATTTGAAAAGACCCTGATGCTGGGAAAGATTGAAGGCAGGAGGAGAAGGGGACGACAGAGGATGAGATGGTTGGACTGCATCACTGATTCAAAGAAGTTGAGTCTGAGCAAACTCTAGGAAATAGTGAAGGACAGGGAAGCCTGGCGTGCTGTAGCCCATGCGGTTGCACGGAGTCAGACATGACTAAGCAACTGAACAACAATAGGACTCAGCAGGTCAAGCAAAAGACCAACTAGATCTTATGACTCAGAGAATAAATCACGACTTTGGCATCTGACATCCCCTGGCCTCCCAGGGCCTCCACCCCCGAGCCAACAACAGCTGTTGCACCCGTCTCCCCGGAGGCTGGGGTGCTCAAGACAAGCTCGTCAGCTTTACTCTGAGTCTAAACACTTAAGACAGAAATGAGGCTCTGCCTGCAAGTAAGATGCAGGTGGGCACTGCACCCTCCACTGCCTTTGCTCAGCAGGCCACACGCGGGGCAGGCTGTGTCCCAAAGGGGCGGTGAGGCCTCACAGCACAGAGGGTGGGCACATGGCAGTCCTCCCTGTGGCCCGAAACCACCGTGGTGGCACAGGACTGCTGCGACTGGCATCTGAGCATCAGCGTACGTAACCAAACTCGTGTAGGAAAGCAAAGTGATTTCAGAAGATTCTGCAAAGAAAGCATGTTCTGGACAAAGAGTAATGCCAACAAAAGCGAACTGTAAGAAACAGCCACCAACACGCCTACCCTGGTACAAGCTCGGGGCCACGGTTCAAGGTGCCGCAGGACGCCGGCCACCCAGCGACCACAAAAGAATGCCAAGCCTTCTGCCTCCGGCCAACCAGGATGGGCCACGCCGGGACTCTCCCTGTCACTCTCAGCAAGAAAACCAAACCAGACACAGGAAACAACTGTCCTCAGCCTCTGGACAGCTGAAAGCCATGAACTTCATTCCTGAGAAGAGAAGGACGCGGGGTGGAACCCTCAGCGGCTCCAAGGCTGCGTCGGAGCCATTGCCAGAGGGCCTTGTGCGGGGGTGGGGGGGGTGCCAGATCCAGCGGTTCCTCTGAGTCAAGGAGCAGAGACCCCAGCTCAGTGGCTGGAGTTTGTGCTGGTGCCGCCAATAAGGACAGAGCTAGTGGGGGGTGGGGGGAGAGGAGAAAGTGGGAGACAAGCCCTGGACAGCTGCACTGGGGCCCCTTGAATCTGGGTGGGGTGAGAGCTGCTGCGCTGGGGAAGAGCCACTGGGAGTGGTTAGTCAGTCACTGAAACTCCGCCCACTCCTACCAGCCAGTGTGGAGCGAGCTCTTCACACCCAGGGCCAGCACTGAGCAGAGTCCCCAGCAGCGCCACCTTAGCAGGGGGATGAACACATGCTAAGCTAATGCCAGGTCTGATCTGCCCCAAGAAAACTTAAAAGAAAGCTTGAAAGGACCAAACAGATCTGTTCAGCCAAAGCTATGGTTTTTCCAGTGGTCATGTATGGATGTAAGAATTGGACCATAAAGAAGGCTGAGCACTGAAGAATTGATGTCTTTGAACTGTGGTGTTGGAGAAGCCTCTTGAGAGTCCCTTGGACTACAAGGAGATCCAACCAGTCAATCTTAAAGGAAATCAGTCCTGAATATTCAAGGCAGGACTGATGCTGAAGCTGAAACTCCAACACTTTGGAAAAGACCCTGATGCTGGGAAAGATTGAAGGCAGGAAGAGAAGGGGACAACAGAGGATGAGATGGCTGGATGGCATCACCAACTCGATGGACATGAGTTTGATTAAGCTCTGGGAGTTGGTGATGGACAGAGAAGCCCGGCGTGCTGCAGGCCATTGGTTTGCAAAGAGTTGGACACAACTGAGTGACTGAACTGAACTGAATTTAACCATGTGTCAGAATAAAATCCTAAACTCTTTAGGTGAATGTAACAGAATCCAGGACCCCAAAATACCCCCCAAAAGTTACAAGACATACAAAAGGTTGAGAGTATATGACTTACCGCCAAGAGTAAAACAGATCAGAAGAAACGGTGGCCAGAGACGGCCAGAGAATCAGCAAAGACAGATGTTTGCTCATTCATCAGGAACACGCATGTGCCACATGTTCAAGACTGTTGGGAAAGACATAATGAGAAATAGAAGATGTAAAAAGAGAAGTTTCTAGAGATGAAAAACATGATATCTGAATTAAAAAAACAAAAAAACACTGGATGGTGCTCACAGCAGGTCAGACGCTGCAGAAGGAAAGGTCAATGACCTTGAAGACAGAAATGGAAACAGTTTGACAAGCAGCCCAGAGAGGATGAGCTGGAAGGGCAGCAGCGAGGCGGGGCCTGTGAGGGACGCCGTGCGCCCAGCAGTGTGACCCTGGTGTCCCTGCAGGAGGCATGGTCTGAGGGGGGCAGGAAGACAGTGTGGGAAAGCAACGGCCACGCGATTTCTCAGTCTGATGAAAACGAAGACCCAAAATTCAAGAAAAACATGAAGAAAACCATACAAAGCCCAAGAGAAATCAAATCGCTGAAAACCACTACATGAACCGAGGAGCACAAGCTGGATTTATTTAGAAAAGGCAGAGGAACCAGAGATCAAACTGCCAGCATCTGCTGGATCACAGAAACAGCAACAGAGTTCCGTGAAAACATCTACTTCTGCTTCATTGACTACACTAAAGCCTTTGACTGTGTGGATCACAACAAACTGGAAAATTCTTAAAAAGACGTGAATACTAGACCACCTTACCTGCCTCCTGAGAAACCTGTATGCAGGTCAAGACGCAAAAGTCAGAACCAAACATGGAACAACAGACTGGTTTAAAATTGGGAAAGGAGTGCATCAAGGCTGTATACTGTCACCCTGTTTATTTAACTTATATGCAGAGTGCATCATGTGAAATGCCGGAATGGATGAATCACAGACTGGAATCAAGATTGCTAGGAGAAATATCAATAATCTCAGATATGCAGATAATACCATCCTTATGGCAGAAAGCAAAGAGAAACCAAAGATCTTCTTGATGAAGGTGAAAAAGAAGAGTGAAAAAGCTGGCTTAAAACAACATTCAAAAACTAAGATCATGGTCCCATCACTTCATGGCAAATAGATGGGGAAACAGTGGAAACAGTGACAGACTATTTCCTTGGGCTCCAAAATCACTCCAGATGGTGGCTGCAGCCATGAAATTAAGAGACACTTGCCCTTTGGAAGAAAAGCTATGACAAACCTGGACAGCATATTAAAAAGCAGAGACATTACTTTATTGACAAAGGTCCACACAGTCAAAGCTGTGGTTTTTCCAGTGGTCACGTACGGATGCGAGAGTTAGACGATAAAGCAAGCTGAGGGCCCAAGAACTGAGCCTTTCAAAGTGTGACGCTGGAAAAGACTCTCAGGAGTCCCTTGGACTGAAAGGAGACCAGACCAGTCAAGCCTAGGTGGAATCAGCCGTGACTCTTCACTGGAGGGGCTGATGCTGAAGCTGAAGCTCCACTACTTTGGCCACCTGATGGGAAGAGCTCACTCATAGAAAAGACCCTGATGCTGGGAGAGACTGAAGGCAGGAGGAGAAGGGGACGACAGAGGCTGAGGTGGTTGGATGCCATCACCGACTCAATGGTGATAAGTTTGAGAAAGCTCCCGGAGATGGCGAACAGGGAAGCCTGGCGTGCTGCAGTCCACGGGGTCACAAAGAGCCAGACCCGCTGAGAGCCTGAATAGCAGTGACAGAGAGAAGATTCCACAGCAGCCACAGAGAAGACTCAGGGACGCAGGCGTGAGAGCAGAGCCCCTCAGAGGCAGCGCAGGCCGGACGGCAGCAGGCCGCGGCCCCAGCCCTGCGAGAAGGAGCTGACGCCGGTGCTGTGCACCCAGACACGGCCTTTCAGAAAGTCAGGCTGCACAGGACGCTTTCCAGACGGCCTCTCGGCAGCTCCAAGGACACAGTATGGAGACCAGCCAGGATACAGGGACGCGTGGAGCGCTGCTGGCTGGCCCAGCCTGACGGACACACATTCACAGAGACCCAGCTCCCTCCAGGGCTTGCAGAGGCTTCACCACGGCAGACGGCCCCACGGGCCACAAAACGAGGCTCAGTGAACGGAAAAGGGCTGTGTTCTCTGACCGCAGCAAAATTACACTAGAAATCAACAGGAGACAGACACCTGGAAAGCCCCGAACATTTCAGAAGCACAGGTGCTGGATGAGCACGGCCTGGAGCCTCCGGCCTCAGCCAGGCCCTGGCGCACCGCCGGCCTCTCTGCGCTCCAGCTGCCGCTTCTGCTCCAGAGAGGGCTTCGGGGCTGAGGGCTGCTGGGGGCCAGTCTCCAGGCGCTTGGCACAAACAGCAGAGGGCGACACGCCTCGTCTCTGGCCCAAGGCCCTGCTAACCCTCCCTGCCCAGGCCCTCTGCCAGGCCGTGGGTGACCACTGCCTTTCTTGCAGGACACCACCCAGTGCCCGACGCCTGCCTCTCAGGCCCCTGCCAGAACGGAGGCACCTGTGTGGACGTGGATCAGGGCTACGTGTGCGAATGCCCTGAAGGCTTCATGGGCCTCGACTGCAGGGAGAGTGCGTGTGGGCCGGGCCGCCGGGGTGGGGTCCCGTGGGGTGTGCGTGTGGACGCCCCCCTGGGAGTGGGGAGGGGCTGCACGCCGGCTTTATGGGACAGTGGTCGGGGGGGGCGCCCCGTGCTGAGGCCGCTCTCCCCCGTCTGCGGCAGGAACCCCCAGAGCCTGTGCCTGCCGCAACGGTGGTAGGTGTCTGGGGGCCAACAGCACCCTCTGCCAGTGCCCACCGGGCCTCTTCGGGCTCCTCTGTGAGTTTGGTGAGTGCCCAGGGTTGGGACAGGGGCTCCCGTCCTGCCCTGCCCTGAGAGTCCCTGAAACCACAACCAGCCCCGGGTGTGGGGGGCACCCCAGCCTGGCCACCCGAGGGGTCACATGGTCCCTGTGCCTCCCGCTCGTGTGCAGAGGTCACGGCCACGCCCTGCAACATGAACACGCAGTGCCCCGACGGCGGCTACTGCATGGAGTACGGCGGCAGCTACCTGTGCGTCTGCCACACCGACCACAACGCCAGCCACTGTGAGTGGGGCCCGCCTGGGAGCTGCCGGGGGGGTGCCAGGAGTCCTGGGCGCAGCGGGAGGCCCACGAGGGGACCTGGGGCGGACAGCCTGGCCACACACCCTGCTCCGGCCACTGCCGCCACGTGCGAGCCTCACCCGGCGCCTCCAGCTCAGCTGCTGGGACATGACCACCTGACGAGCGCCTGCAGAGAAGCGCGTCCGCCGGCGCGTCAGGGCAGCACCGAGCGACGGGCAGAGCCGCCGCCTGCAAGGGGGCGGCGTGCAGTCAGGGCCCCGATTCCAGGACTCCTGTGGACCGCAGCCCAGTCCCAGCTCATGGAAGAGCAAAGGCAAAATCTGGAAAATTCAAAAGTGTGATAGAAGGGCTTCTCGGGGGGCCTCCGAGCCAGCGTGAGGACTCAAGCCTGGCTTCAGTCCTGCCAGGACGCCAGGATGACCGCCCTCTGCCCCACAGCACTGCCGTCGCCGTGTGACTCCGACCCCTGCTTCAACGGAGGTTCCTGTGACGCACACGACGACTCCTACACGTGCGAGTGCCCGCGGGGCTTCCATGGCCGCCACTGTGAGAAAGGTGGGGCACCGCAGCTTAGGGGGGGCTTCCACGGCCGCCACTGTGAGAAAGGTGGGGCACGGCAGCTTAGGGGGGGCTCCCGCCGCCACTGTGAGAAAGGTGGGGCACTGCAGCTTAGGGGGGCTCCCGCCGCCACTGTGAGAAAGGTGGGGCACCGCAGCTTAGGGGCGGCTTCCACGGCCGCCACTGTGAGAAAGGTGGGGCACCGCAGCTTAGGGGGGGCTCCCGCCGCCACTGTGAGAAAGGTGGGGCACCGCAGCTTAGGGGGGGCTCCTGCCGCCACTGTGAGAAAGGTGGGGCACCGCAGCTTAGGGGGGGCTTCCACGGCCGCCACTGTGAGAAAGGTGGGGCACGGCAGCTTAGGGGAGGAGGGCCTCCCGCCCGCTACAGCGCGCCCCGCGCAGTGCATTCCCCTTCCCGCTCACTGCTTTCACTGATTCATAAAACTCAGTGTTATCCAGTCGCTAAGTCGTGTCCGACTCTCTGTGACCTCGTGGACTGCAGCACGCCAGGCCTCCCTGTCCTTCACCATCTCCTGGAGTTTGTCAGACTCACGTCCACTGAGGCAACTTTATAAATGTAGTGCAATTAGAGAATGTCGACATTTTACAACACTTAGCCACTTAAGAACATAAGCGCTCTTAAGCAAATACACTGCGGGCGTCACTGTGCTCACCTGGCCTGCCCAGCTCAGTCTCTCCAGCAGCTAGAAGCAGCAGTCAGGACTCTTTTCAGTGACTCAGTCATCCCCTGGTCAGGGCCCAAGGTGCTGGCCACCTGGCCCCTATGCCCATGTCTGTCCTCCCGGGCTTGGCACCTGGGCCTCGTCCAGCCCTCCTGCTGCCTCACGTGTCCAGAGGGCTGAAACCTGAACCTCTGCCTCTGCTGCTCCCACGGGGTCCTGAGACTGGGCCCCTGGGGCTCCGACCACAGTGCCCACGGCCTCCACACCCCCGTGGGGGAGAGCTTTCCAGAGAGCAGGCTGATTCTGTGCAGAGCCCCCGAGGCCCTGCACCCTTGGCCAAGCGTCCCCAAGAGTGGGCAGAGAGACATGGTGGGGGGTGCTGGCCGGAACCTGGAAAAGCGTCCTGTGAGGCCCCACAGAGCGTGCGGGGGAGGCCCCTCCTGCCTCACATTCCCCCCAAGAATGTCGAGCAGGCCGAGGGTCTACACTGCCGGCTGAGCTCTGAAGGTGTGACATCCACCCCGCGGGCCAGGGAAGGCCCCCAGTGCAGGAGGGGGATGGGCCCCGCGGGCCAGGGAAGGCCCCCAGTGCAGGCACATAAACACGCGGATCTGAGTGGGAGTGCCTACTCAGAGCTCCCCGCTCAGCAGGTGGGCAGCAGTGGGCAGCTCTCCAGCGCTTCCCCAGCAGAGCCCGGGCAGGGCAGGGGGACAGCAGGCACAGGGGGCCGGGGCGGCGATGCAGGGACAGGGTGGCGGGCACAGGGGCCCCAGGCCGACTGGGGAGCACCTGGGGGGCTCGGCCCTGAGCAGCAGCCTCAGGGGCTCAGCTGGCTGGCATCCATGGCCTGTGGGCACTCTGGGCCGGGAGGCTGGCCCCAGCTGACTGGCCTCTCTGTCTGTCTGTCTGTCCCTGGCAGCTCGGCCGCGCCTGTGCAGCTCTGGGCCCTGCAGGAACGGAGGCACGTGTGAGGAGGCGGGCGGCGAGTACCACTGCGACTGCCCCTACCGCTTCACTGGCAGGCACTGCGAGATCGGTGCGGGCCCAGCGGCGTGCCAGCCTGGGGCGGGGGGCCTGGCCTGGGACCCCTGCCCTGCCCCCTGCGTCTGCTCATCAGGAGCACCCCCAAGTCCCCTACCGCCCCTGCTGAGGGTGTGGAGGGACGAAGGGAGGGGCTGGAGGCGGGGTGCATGCGACCCGGCCCGGCCCGATGGCGCCTCTGCTTCTAGGAAAGCCGGACTCGTGCGCATCGGGCCCCTGTCACAACGGCGGCACCTGCTTCCACTACATCGGCAAATACAAGTGTGACTGCCCCCCGGGCTTCTCGGGGCGGCACTGTGAGATAGGTAAGGGGGGCCCCCATAGCCCTGTGGCCTGGAGGCAGAGCTGGTGTGAGAGGCAGGACGCCCCTGCCGCCCAGAGGCCTCAGGGGGGACAGTAATGGGCAATGGGGTCCCCGCGCCCTTGCAGCCCCCTCGCCCTGCTTCCGGAGCCCGTGCATGAATGGGGGCACCTGCGAGGACCTGGGCATAGACTTCTCCTGCCACTGCCAAGCAGGGTACACAGGACGCCGGTGCCAGGCAGGTGAGCAGGCCGGGTCAGGGTCGGGGCAGGGCAAGGCCCAGCAGGGGACTGGGGGGAGGGGAAGAAGGAAACTCTGAGCAGCCTGCTCTGGGGGCCGGTTCTGCCACCCTGGGACGGGCTGCATGGGGAGCGAGGGGCCCCGGTCAGAGCAGCAGGAGGCCAGGCAGGGGCCGGCAGTGCCGGACGTGGGTGCCGTGTCCTTGCAGAGGTAGACTGCGGCCCCCCCAGCGAGGTGAAGCACGCCACCCTGAGATTCAACGGCACCCGACTGGGCTCGGTGGCCCTGTACTCGTGTGACCACGGCTACAGCCCGAGCACCTCCAGCCATGTCCGGGTGTGCCAGCCACAGGGCGTCTGGAGCGAGCCCCCCCAGTGCCACGGTGACCGGGGCCCTCGGCGGGGTGGGGGGAGCCGCGACCCGCCCCCGGGCCTGTCTCTTATACACATCTAGATGTGTATAAGAGACAGGCCACTGTGAGAAAGGTGGGGCACCGCAGCTTAGGGGCGGCTTCCACGGCCGCCACTGTGAGAAAGGTGGGGCACCGCAGCTTAGGGGGGGCTCCCGCCGCCACTGTGAGAAAGGTGGGGCACCGCAGCTTAGGGGGGGCTCCTGCCGCCACTGTGAGAAAGGTGGGGCACCGCAGCTTAGAGCCACGCCCCACTCCCCTGGGCTGAGCAGGAGAGCCCCAGCCGCAGTTCTGACCCTGGCCTGTGTCGCCTCTGTGACAAGTGAGGCCAAGACCTGGTGCTGACGGTGGTGACAACCGGTCCCCTCCACTCCGGACACTTCTCTAAGGGCTTCCGGTCCTCAGAGCAGCCCAGAGCATGAGGCCCAGCACCCACAAGCCCGCTCTGCAGAGGAAGCCCGAAGGCACAGCCCGCAGCGGCAGATCAGGGCTCGGGTCCCACTCCTGCTCCAGGCCCGCCTGGGCCTGCGGGATCAGACCCTGCATTTGAACGAGGCCCCCACGAGCCCCCACGGGCGTTTAAGGGGTATTGCCCTGCAAGGCGTCGGGCCTGGGCGGCCCTCTCAGGGGCAGCGCTCCAAAACACAGGTGCGGTCACCCGGCCTCGAGCCTGCTCCTTTACGCCTGTCCTTCCAGCCCCCCAGGGCTAGTGGTCACTGCCTAGGAGGCCACCCCGGGCCCACTGTTGCTTCTCCTCAACATGCCATGAGAGGAGGCGTGGGGAGCGGCAGGGAATGTGAGCTCACGAGCCAGGACACCAGGACACGCGAGAAATACGGCCACCTCAGACAGCAACAGAGCCCAGACAGCATATACTCCTGGGAGCAGAAACGCAGACGATGAGGAGGAATATGGCAGCAGCAGCAGCACGCTGGCCACAAAACAGAACCAACAAGCAATGTTTAAAAGACGGCGGGAGTAGGATGATCAAAAACCGTGATAGCAGAAGAAAAGACACAGCTTATAAACGGAGACAGAGATGAAGCTGATGAGCTGAAAGACGAGTGTGAGGAGCTGCACCAGAGAAAAGGGAAACACTCATAGATGAGAAAGGAGATGCAGGCTCGCAGGAGTGTGTAAGCGCTGACACTGAGGTAACAGGGGTCCAAGTGACAAAATTAAAACAGGATGGAATGATGCAGCAACTGTGGAGCCAAATTCCCAGCACAGCTGATAAATGATCGGAGACTGAAAGGGCCTGCAGAAAGTCCAGCAGGAGGAAAGAGAGACACTAGACACATTATAATGAAATTTAAGAAAATCAGGAAGAAAAGATCCTTAGAAAAAGGGACAAGAAGCCACAAAGGAACCAGAATCAGATCGGCCCCAGACTTCCTACGGAGACATCAGGAGTGAGATAATAAAATGGCATTCTAAAGACAGTGAAGCGACCCGTAACTAGGGTCTAGACAGTGAGAAAGCACCGTCACTCCCACTGTAACATCAAGGGAGCTCCAGAGAGCCCATGAACCATACCTTTCAACTCATTTGAGAGCTGAGGATGCAAAGTTTTCTCACAAGGGAGCACCAGGCCCAAACAAGTCCATGGGCCAGCCCCACTGAACTGCCAAGAAGCAGACTGCTGCAGTGCCACACAGGCCCCCTGGGGAGCAGAAGCGAGGGCGCGCCTCCCACTCCACGAGGCCAGCACAGCCTCAGACCAGCAGCAGACATGCACAGGTGGAGACAGGAAAGGCAGGGTCCAGTCGACGTGGAAACAGATGCAGAAAGCCGACGGTCTGTCAAGACTATATACACCGTGATGGGGCTGCCCAGGAGATGCTAGTGAGAAGCATCCTGCCAGTGTAGGAGACCCAAGAGACGTGGGTTTGATTCCTGGGTCGGGAAGATCCCCTAGAGTAGGAAGTGGCAACCCACCCCAGTATTCTTGCTTGAAATGGCAACCCACTCCTGTATTCTTTCCTGGAAAATTCCATGGACAGAGGAGCCTGGTGGGCGACAGTCCCTGGGGCCACAAAGAGTCAGACACAACTGAGCACACACGCCATTCTTAAGCTGGGTTGTTATAAAACAGTCTGATATTAGAAAAACTTGCTACACTAACCAACTAAAGGAAAAGAGTCATATAAGAATCTCAATGAATGTATAATAAGCATTTGATAAAATTCACACCTATTCAAATAACAAATTCCTACCAAGTACGAATTTTAAAAGTATTCCTTATCCAGATAAAAATAATATGATACACACACACCTTTCTAGTACCAGGTGGTATAATACAGGATTTACTGGAGGGAAAACTTATGAAAGAAACAGCAACACCCACAGGGCCCCCAGGTGTTCATTAGCCCACAGGGAGATGTGCTTAGACCAGGCAGAAGCTAGGCTGCGCACAGGTATACTGAAGCACACCAGGTACACTCCACGTGTTCACAGAGGACTGAGGACAGGTTACGTCAAGAGGGCTATGGGACCTCCCTGGCGGTCATGGTTAAGGCTCTGTGCTTCCACTGCCGAGCACACAGGTTCAGGCCCTGGTCAAGGAAGTTCTGGGTGCTGCATGGTGAGGCCAAAACAGGAAGGAGAGGAAGCTGTGGACCAGTGTTCCCTGATCCTCATTATACAGGAGGAGGGTCTGGAATGCAAAGCTGCTCTTCCACTGAACTGACTCAGACATGCTGAGCTAGCAACAGGAGGAAGGAAATTAGCTTCTGAGGCAGTTTTATGATGGGTCTCATCTGACCTAGAGTAGACATTATCTAAGTGGAGAAACATTCCCTAATAAGGATGCCCATTATCACTGAGTCTAGTCAACATTACATTGTCAGTAATAGCCTATGCAATAAAGTAAGAAAAAGAAAGTAAACCCATGAAAATGCTAAAGGAGGAAGTAAAAGTGTTAATATTTACAGCCAGTATGGTTGTCTTTCAACCAAAGAAGACTGTATAAATGATAGGAAATGTAATATGTTTGGTGAATATAGGTTATTATAACAAAAGTCATTGCATTTTTATATATCAACAATAAATAATGATTAAATGACATATTTTTTAATAATTTATAATTATAAAAAATACATGTGCAGATGAAACCAAAAACTGATTCCTTGAAAAGATCAATAAAAATAATAAGCCTCTAGCTAGACTGATCAAGGGGAAAAATAAAAATTAGCAATATCAGGATGAAAAAAGAGATATCACTAGAGACTATATGAGCATTTAAAGGGCAAGGAGATATTGTGAACAACGTCAGGCCAACATATCTCACAGTTTAGAACAAACAAAGAAAGACGCTAATGACCACAACTGCTGCTGAGTCGCTTCAGGTGTGTCTGACCCTGTGTGACCCCAGAGACGGCAGCCCACCAGGCTCCCCTGTCCCCGGGATTCTCCAGGCAAGAACACTGGAGCGGGCTGCCATGTCCTTCTCCAATGCATGAAAGTGAAAAGTGAGAGTGAAGTCGCTCAGTTGTGTCAATAACCACAACTGACACAAGAATATACAGAAAATGTGAAGAGCCTCATATCTATTGAGGAAATTTAACTTGTGGCTAAAAACTTCCCTGCAAAGAAAATGGCAGGACCACACTGCTTGGCTGAGTTCCGTCCACAGGGCTCTTTCAGAGAATGCAGGAGGAAGGGGCCCTCAGCTCACTTTATGAGACCAGTATCGCCTTTACACCAAGACCAGAGACACTGCAGAAATGAAGCTACAGGCTAACAGTATTCTCCATGCGCAAAGCACAAAAACCCTAACAAGACATTACTAAAGTCCAACCCACGACTACATCAGAAGGCTAAACAGCCTGACCTAGAGGGATTTACCTCAAGAATAGTTTAACATTTGAAAATCAGCAAATGTAATTCACCATAGCAGAAAATAAAGGAGAAAACCATATGATTGTCTTCATAGATGCAGAAGGCGGCATTTGACAAAATTCAACTATTATTTTTAAAATTCTTAACAAAGTGAGCGTAGAAGAAAATTTCTTTAACTCGATCAAAGGGCATCCATGAGAAAAATCAGCAGCTAACAGAGTGCTTGCGGGTGAGCGCCTCCTGCCGCTGCAGCAGCCGGCACAGGCGTCCGGCCAGGGCGCCCACCGCTGTCCTGGAGGCCCCAGGCCACACCAGAGGCGAGAGGGGGGACAGCACGCCTGTCGGGCAAGGAGGAGAGACGGCACCATTGTGCACACAGAAGATTCTAGAAGTTCTACAACAGAAGCAACAGAACTAGCAAGTGAATTCAAGTAGGTCACAGGACACAGGGCCAACACACAGAAACGATTATATTTTCCTATTCCAGCAGTGGGGACTTGGAGAATGCAATGAAATAATGCTGTGCACAAGAGCATCGAAATGATAATTCTTACATATGTGAAATGAATTATAGACACAAATGTAAAAGTTAAAACTATAAACTTCTGTAAGAAAACACAGGAGAAAATCTTCATGACAGCTGGAATAAAATGGTTAGGTACTCAGAAAATAACACATTGTTTCTGCACTTCTCACCATACCCAACAATTAGTTCCAGATATATTAAGGACTTAAATGGATTTTTTTTTTAACTATGTAGTTTTCTGTAGGAAATGTAGACTATCTTTTTGGCCTTAAGGCAGGGAAAGATTCCACAAAACCCACTAAGTATAAAAGGAAAAAATGGACAAATTGACTGGTTAAAAATTAGGAACTTAAATTCCTTGGCCTTCAGAAAGTTGGGCTTCCCTTGTGGTTCACCTGGTAAAGAATCTGTCTTCAATATGGGAGACCTGGGTTTGATCCCTGGGTTGGGAAGATCCCCTTGAGAAGGGAAAGGCTACCCACTCCAGTATTCTAGCCTGGAGAATTCCATATACTATATAGTCCACAGTGTCACAGAGAGTCAGACATGGCTAAGTGACTTTCATTTATGTATATATGTTATATATATGTTACATATACATATGTTACATGTTATATATAATATATATGTATACACATTTATGTATATAATCAAACCAACAGGTGAAACACGTGAGTAGGAACTTCACAGTAAACAACACACCATTTGTCAGTGCTGTGCAAAGTGCAAATGATCAGTAAAATGAGATACATTCAGCTGGCAAAACTTCTGAAGTCTAAAAAGCCTATTAATTGCTGAGAATATGGATAAACAGAATTTGTTCTAAATTGCTGGAGGAAGTATAAACTGGTACAAGCACTTTGAAGACAACTTAGTCATTTGTCAAGTTGACCCCCTTCATATAAAGTATGTCCTAGCAATTGCACTGCTTGATAATTGTAAATCTAGGGAAAACTCTATACCAGGAGATGTGAAAGACACAGAAGCTTTGTTTCAACAGCAAGAAATCTAAATCCAACCCCAAACCCCACCAAACAAGAGAGATAAAGTCTGGCATGATCCCACTGAGGAGCATCACCCAGCAATGAAAAGAGCCACCCACCACACAGAGACATCTCATTAGTGCGACGCTGAGTGACAAGGCCACAGTGTCCTACAAATAAAGCTCACGACAGCAACAGTGTCCCGCATATCGGTAAGAATGTAAAAGCTAAGGAGGCACAGAGGGGATAACCATGGAAATTCAAGTCACAGCAACTGGGATGTGAGTGTGAGCAGACAAGCCGCCGTTCCTAGCCCCTGGGTCAGGCGCCAGCCCCCAGGGGTCACTCTGTCAGTACCGTTTATTTACTTATTTACACGTTAAGCATTAAAAGTAAACTGTTTTAAGCTGGACACTGTTAATTTAGGAGCAAAATTTCCAGTTGTTAGAAACTTCACAGTGAATATTTCAGAATGAAGGGCTAGCCCGGGTGTCTTGGTTTCACACACGACGGTCACCCAGTGGTGCGGTGGGGTCCTCAGGAGCATTCCCAGCCCCTTCCCAGGGGCGTGCCTCTTCCCCTCCAGGGCCCTCCCCAGGCTCCGGCCTCTCCCGGCGCCCAGGATGGGGCAGACTTCTGTCCAAAGCTTCTTGCCAAAGCTCACGTGCGTCCCTCTTAGTCCGGCTTCGAGTCAGCCCTGCTAACGGCAGCAACACTGCTTTCTTCTTGGGGTCTCTCCCGGCGCCTGGCACCTGGGCTTTCCTCGCTCAGAAGTCGACGAGTGCCGATCCCAGCCGTGCCTGCACGGGGGCTCCTGCCAGGACCGCGTCGCCGGGTACCTGTGCGTCTGCAGCCCAGGCCGTGAAGGCACCCACTGTGAGCGGGGTAAGACGGTCCCGACTGGCCGTGGGCTGGCCGCCCCCGCTGAGCTCCAGCGCCACAGCACCGTGCCCTTGCCAGCACTCCTCTCCCTGTGCTGGGGTCTGGCTGGCTGCCGCCTGCTCTCTCGGGCCCCTGCCGGCTCTGCTGTCCACAGGGACAGCAGCTCATAGACGCTCTTGCCTCTGGCCCCTGCGTCCGAGCCGGAGTAGCAGGGGAGGCTCCATGAAGCCTGCTTCCTCACACCTGTGCGAGCCAGGCGGACAGAGAGCCTGGGCAGTGAAGGCAGCAGGGGCCCGGACAGGCACTGTGGGCAGAGGGAGGGCAGGGGAGGCCCGGGGCGGCGGCCATGCAGCCTCATGTCCGTGTCCCTCTGCTCAGAGACAGAAAAGTGCCAGGCGCAGCCCTGCAGAAATGGAGGCGCCTGCAGGGACCTCCCAGGGGCCTTTGTCTGCCAGTGCCCCCCCGGTTTCATTGGAGTCCACTGCGAGACAGGTAGGGGCTGCTCTTGGGATCCCCACGAGTCGGGCCCTCACCCACACTCGGTACCCTGGACGCCTGGGAAAACCTGTTTCCAAAAAGCACAGAGCTGGGCTGCTCAGTGCAGGGGGCGGGGACGGTGCCCGGGAAAGGCTTGTTGGGGGGGACCCCAGCAGGGAGGATGAGGGCAGGGTCAGGCCTCTGCCCGCCCCCTGCCCCCAGCGACCTCGCCCCGCCGTCCTTTCCCTTCCTCCCGCTGTCCTCTCCTCCCTCCCCCAGACACCCCCTTGCTGCCCTGGCCGACTCTCTGGGTGTTCTCCAGAGGTGGATGCCTGCGACTCCAGCCCCTGCCAGCACGGAGGCCGCTGTGAGAACGGTGGCGGGGCCTACCTGTGCGTCTGCCCAGAGGGCTTCTTCGGCTACCACTGCGAGACAGGTGGGGCTCCCCGCACCCCCGTCCACCCGGCTCCATGTCCAGCCACAGGCCGTGCCGCCTCCGGACAGGCCAAGCTCACGGCCGCCCCAGGGGCCTGCCGCTCCCAGTTCCTCACAGCGAGAGGCCCTCTCTTATGAGCCTGTTCGGGCCCCTCAAGGACCGGGCAAGGGACACGGCCTTCCCTTGCCCCAGCCTGCGGCAGCCCCCACCCCATCGCGGGCCGCCCCGGCACCGTGTCTCCCTGCTGTGCGTCCCCCCAGGGCAGGCGGCCTGATCTGTGCTGAGCGCTCAGATGTACAGGGTGGACAGGTCCTGGGCTCCAGCCCCACCACAGGGCACAGGAGCTGGACCAGTGACGAGCGTGGTGTGGATGGTTTGTGGCTGGAGCGTCTCACCAGGGCGGGGGCTCCTGTGGGCCCTGGCCTGGAAGCCTGAGGCTGTGCCCAGCCCCAGGATACACAGGTTGCGGAAGGGCTGGTGTTCTCAGCTGCCACCCAGGAGTGGTCACCTTGGCTTGGCTGGGGGTGGGCCAGCCTGGCCTCTCCGTGGGGGCCCTGGCAAGCTCTGCTCCTACCCCGGAGTGTCCCCCATATCTGCTCCCCAAAGAGCCACCTAGGACTGCCCACCTGCATCCCACAAACACACCAACACGGGACCAGGCCAGGGCCAGCATCGAGGGCCCGGGGAGGGCGCCTGGCCGGACGTCCACTCACTGCTGCCTCCCCCACAGTGAGTGACCCCTGTTTCTCCAGCCCCTGTGGGGGCCGCGGCTACTGCCTGGCCAACAACGGGTCCCACAGCTGCACCTGCAAAGTGGGCTACACCGGCAAGGACTGTGCCAAAGGTGAGGCGGCGAGGGCGCCAGTGTGGGGGGCTCCCCTCCCGCCAGAGGGCTGAGACACCCCGCAGGGCGAGGCAAAGAGCTGAGCGGTCCCCAGGCCCAAGGGCCAGTGGGCCAGACACCCGCCTGGGGGCCGGGACTTGCCCGGCCAACAGTGACACCCCCTTTCCCTTGTTCTTGACCGATACCCTGAAGAGCTCTTCCCACCAACGGCCCTCAAGGTTGAGCAAGTGGAAGAGAATGGGGTCTTCATCTCCTGGCGGCCCCCTGAAGGTGCAGCCGCCAGGCAGGTGCTGGACGGCTATGCCGTCACCTACACGTCCACGGACGGCTCCCACCGCCGCACAGACTTCGTGGACCAGGGACACTCCGCGCACCAGCTCCGGGCCCTGGCGCCCGGCAGGGCCTACAACATCTCCGTCTTCTCGGTCAAGCGCAACACCAACAACAAGAACGACATCAGCAGGCCCGTGGTGCTGCTCACCCGCACGCGTGAGTGCCTCAGGCTGACCGCCCCCCGGGAGCCCCACCACAGCATGCCCCCAGCAGGGTGGGCGCCAGCCAAGCCGCGCCCAGTGCCCAAGCCAGCCGAGGGCCGCTCCTCTGGAGGAGAGGGGCGGTGACAGGGTGAGGGGGGCCTGGAATGCAGGGGGGCCCCTGAGAAGGTGCTGGGACTGCCGTGGGGTGAGGACGGAGCCTCCCCGCAGGCTGGAGCAGAGGCAGCCGTGGGGCAGTAGGGAGGCCCTTTGGGCATCCTGCCCTGAAGGGAGCTGTGTGGAGAGGCTGGGCTCGGCTGGCTTGTCTGCTCCTGGGGCTGTGCGGGAGGGGGGGCCCGGAATACTCCCATGATGGTGAGTTGGTGGGGGCTGGCCCTGGGAATCAAGAGGTGGGGAGGGAAGGCTGGAGGATGGAAGGAGAGCTGGGCAGTGGCATGACCACTGGGCCTGTTGGGAGCCCCTTGAGAGTGGCTGGCAGGGCGGGGCAGGTGGACACAGGTGGGAACAGGCTGGTGCGTAGACACGGGTGGGCATATATGGACAGTGAGTATGGGCGGGCAGGTGGGCGCGGCCAGTCATGGGAGTAAGGTGAGCGAGGCAGGCATGGCCTGCCGGCCAGGCGAGCAGGAAGGCGAGGGTCCTGGGGACAGAGGGGAGCGCCTTCTCGGGTCCCTTGGAAGGAATGCGGCAGGCACCTTGCAGCCTGAGCGGTGCCACAGCCAGGACGCTGACAGCCGAGTGTGGGGAGGGGCGAGGCCTCGGGAGGGGTGTCCTGGTGAGGACAGCATAGGGGCCAGGAGGGCGGCCCCAGCACGTGACAGAAGAGCCTCGAGGGGCTGGGGGCGGGCAGGGCCGTCCTGCTGTAGAGCTCAGCTTTAGCGAGAAGCGCTTTCGAGGCTGCTCAAGGTGGGCTCTGGAAGGAAGACAGCCTCCCCCATGCCATGGGGGTGGGGGTGAGGCACCACCTCCCACAGACCAGGGCTCAGCCCTCTGGGAGCTGGGGCACCCTTCTCAACTCCCTCGGCCTGGGGTTTGTCCCCGTCCCTCGTGTCAGCGAGGCGTCTCCTGGCTTCTCCCTGGCAGGCCCCAGAGCCCCCAGATGGTGCAGAAAGTCACTGTCAGTGCCACCAGCCAGCCAGGGAGCCAGGAAGGTGCCACCTGCCCCCTGGCAGGCCAGGACCACGCAGGGCAGCGCCTGTAGCAGCTCCGCCCCGAGGCAGGGTTAGGGCATGTTCGCCCGCCCCGGGTCCCCGCCGGACTGAGGCGCGCCTTCAGCAAGCCCGGGCTGGACGGGTGTCTCTGCAGAGGCCACTCTGCAGGTCCCCAGGGACCCTCTCGAGCCCCTTCCAGCCCCGGCCCGCCCTCCGGGGTGAGGAGGGGCCACAAGGCTGCTCACCCGCTGTCCCTAGGACCCCGCCCCATCGAGGGCCTTGAGGTCGCCCATGTGACGGCCAGCGCCATTTCCGTGCGGTGGAATCTGCACAGGATCCGCCACGCCACCGTCAGCGGTGTCCGCCTGTCCATCCGCCACCCCGAGGCCCAGGAGGAGCAGTCCACTGACGTGGACAGGAGTGTGGACAGGTTCACATTCAGGTAAGAGCAAGGGCGTGCTCTCCCCCCGAGCCCCTGGAGGAGCAGGGCCGTGTGGTCAGTCCCGGGCCGCGCCGCAGCCTTGCCTCCCACGGGCCCCAGCGTGCCCGAGAGCAGGGAGGCTCTGACTCTGCGGACGGCACCCCGGCAGTCAGAAGAAAGGCCACCAGAGGCCAGCCCAGAGTCCCCCCAGCCCAAGGCACCAGACTCCTTGGAAAGGGAGAAGGCAGGCACGGCTGGGCTGCCTGACATTTTCACTCTGTTCAAATGTGCTCAAACCTTAAACTATGGAGGGGCAGGGCAGCCTGGCGCGCTGCAGCCCACGGGGCCGCAGAGTCGGACACGACTCGAGCAGCTGAGCTGAGCTGAGCTGAAGCTTCTTACATGTGCCACGTATCATATACCAAGAAAACCACAAAATAAAACTCAAATGAACATCAGTCACTCAAAATGACTGGTGACTGAAACAGACACTTCAGCAGCACCACAGGGAAGCCTCAGATCCCCGGCCTAGGCCCCCAGCTCAGGGACGTGCCAGACAGCGGCCCACGATGGACCCATGAGCCATCTTCAGAGCCAGGCAGGTGGGGTGGGCAGTGCTGGAGGGCAGGGCGAGGAGGGCAGGCGGCAGCTGTGACGTTCCCGCCAACTTCCTGAGCCTGGGGCCGCAGCTGTGGAGGTGGGCTCAGACACAGCTCCGCAGCGCCCAGCCTAGGGCAGCCATGGGCCACGGCTGGGAGGGGCTCTGGAGGGCGGGGCGGGCAGGCCGCCGCACCAGCCACAAGGCTGCTCACCCGCTGTCCCTAGGACCCCGCCCCATCGAGGGCCTTGAGGTCGCCCATGTGACGGCCAGCGCCATTTCCGTGCGGTGGAATCTGCACAGGATCCGCCACGCCACCGTCAGCGGTGTCCGCCTGTCCATCCGCCACCCCGAGGCCCAGGAGGAGCAGTCCACTGACGTGGACAGGAGTGTGGACAGGTTCACATTCAGGTAAGAGCAAGGGCGTGCTCTCCCCCCGAGCCCCTGGAGGAGCAGGGCCGTGTGGTCAGTCCCGGGCCGCGCCGCAGCCTTGCCTCCCACGGGCCCCAGCGTGCCCGAGAGCAGGGAGGCTCTGACTCTGCGGACGGCACCCCGGCAGTCAGAAGAAAGGCCACCAGAGGCCAGCCCAGAGTCCCCCCAGCCCAAGGCACCAGACTCCTTGGAAAGGGAGAAGGCAGGCACGGCTGGGCTGCCTGACATTTTCACTCTGTTCAAATGTGCTCAAACCTTAAACTATGGAGGGGCAGGGCAGCCTGGCGCGCTGCAGCCCACGGGGCCGCAGAGTCGGACACGACTCGAGCAGCTGAGCTGAGCTGAGCTGAAGCTTCTTACATGTGCCACGTATCATATACCAAGAAAACCACAAAATAAAACTCAAATGAACATCAGTCACTCAAAATGACTGGTGACTGAAACAGACACTTCAGCAGCACCACAGGGAAGCCTCAGATCCCCGGCCTAGGCCCCCAGCTCAGGGACGTGCCAGACAGCGGCCCACGATGGACCCATGAGCCATCTTCAGAGCCAGGCAGGTGGGGTGGGCAGTGCTGGAGGGCAGGGCGAGGAGGGCAGGCGGCAGCTGTGACGTTCCCGCCAACTTCCTGAGCCTGGGGCCGCAGCTGTGGAGGTGGGCTCAGACACAGCTCCGCAGCGCCCAGCCTAGGGCAGCCATGGGCCACGGCTGGGAGGGGCTCTGGAGGCGGGGCGGGCAGGCCGCCGCACCGCCGCACCAGCACACTTCCGGTTTGCGGTCCTCTCTCCACCGTGTCTCCCGTGCCCGTCTGTCCAGCCGGATGGCCATCTGTGCTGGACCCCACGCCCCTTCCCCTTGCCTGTGGCTCCTTCTGCCCACTCCCCAAGAACAGCGGGACAGAGACACAAATGGGGTCCCAGGTGGGCACGCCTGTGTTGGGGTCCCCAAGGCCATCCCCACATTCTCAAGGGGGTTCCCCAAGACTCAAGAGATTCGGGACAGAGAAAGGATATAAAGCGACATCAATGAAAGGAAGAGGCGGGCAGGGACAAGTCACAGACCACGTGTGAGCTTCCACAGCCCTCCCCACACAAGACAAGCTCCCCCACATCCCCAACATACCCCACCCCTGCCACCAGCCAGCAGGTACTTTCCTGGGGAGCCACACAGACATCCAGCATCCAGGGCCTTTACTGGGCAGGAGGGCGGGGAGAGTCACAAGCACCTGAGCCTGGAGAAGGTTCCAGAACCCCAGAGGAAGGGATGCTTAGCTGGCAGGAGCCTCACTGTGCACAGACATTTAGGGGCAGGGAGACTCTCCCCACTGAGGGCACTGGGGCCCTCAGAAGTCCCACCCCAGGGCCAGCGGTGTGGGGAGCCCTCCCCAGGGGGCGAGCGGGCTGCCTGTTAGCCCTTTTACTTCAGTCGCCCGAAGCTGGCCTCTGCTGTCTGAGCACCAGCTTCCGGCCACACTACAGCCACCCCGGGCCTGTGTCCTGCCCAGCACTAGACAGGCAGGCCAGGGAGGAGCTTCCTCCCCCAGCCCCCAGCTCTCAGGCCACAGGGAGGCTGCCTGGCCACCAGCCCTGGGATGACTCCCACCCGGGTCTCCCCGGCCAGGGGGCGACCCCCACCATCCTCACAACGCCCGCCACCCGGGTCACACCGGCAGAGCAGTGGTCTGAGAGCAGAGCCAGCCTGTTCCTCTCCCCGGCCTCTGTTCCCCACAGGGCCTTGCTGCCAGGAAGGAATACACCATATGGGTGACGGCCCTCAGTGGGCTCGGGGGGCAGGAGCACCCCACGGAGAGCCTGGCCTCGGCCCCGGTGCACGTGTGGACCCGTGAGTAGAGGGGTGAGGGCTCAGCTCCCTCTGGAAGCTCCCCTGGCCCTGCCCTCGGTCTGAGTGGCCGCAGCCCCAGAAAGCTGCCCTGGCCACCTGCACGTGTGCCCAGAGGTGCCTGGGAAGGCGACTGCAGGGGCTGGCAGGGCCCCGCCGGCATGACCTCCCTAGGCTGCCCTCACTGCAGGTGCCCCCGACCCCCGCCAGAGCAGGGTCACTGAGCAAGGGCCGGAGAAGACAGCAAGGATGGGCAGGCTGTCCCCTCAGGCGAGGACACTGGCCCTCCCCGCCCCCCAGCACACAGGCTGGCCAGATATAGGAGGGGCAGTGAGCGGGGCTGGGGAGGGCAGGGCCTCGACCCGCGGGACAGGCAGACAGCAAGGGTCAAGTCCTCACTCTGACCCTGGGTGTGGGGTCCCTGGCCCACCCTCTGCCCATCTAGCCCACTCCCCTACCTACATCCCGCGAGAAGGTGTGCGTGGCCAAGCTCAGGATGGAAAATGCCATGTGGGAGGGCAACCTGACTGGGTGAGCTTGGGGGATGCCTCACAGGGTGCCTACTGTTGCTGGCCCTGGGCAGCTGCCAGTGCCCGTCCACCCGTCCTCAAGGACACAATGAGGTCCGTGACAACGCGGCCTGGCTTCCAGCGAGGCTTCAGCACTCCGCGTCAGATCTTTAGAGTGTGCCCTGGGCAGAAGGCCCCACCAGCCCCCTTCACTCGCCTCCCCTGCTCCATGCTCACCCAGGGCCTCTGCCGCCAGCCAACCTGACCGCCGCCCGAGTCACGGCCACCTCCGCCCACGTGGTCTGGGATGCCCCCAATCCGGGAACCTCTCTGGAGGCCTACGTCATCAACGTGACCACCAGCCAGAGCACCAAGAGCCGCTACGTCCCCAGCGGGAGGCTGGCGGCCTACACGGTGCGGGACTGGCGCCCGGGCGGCGGTACCAGCTCTCGGTGACGGCCGTGCAGGGCACCGGGGCCGGCCAGGTGCACAGCGAGCCCGCCAGCCTGCACATCATCACCTGTGAGTGCGCCTGCCCTGGAGCCCCCCCGCCCTCTGGCCCAGCCGCACTCCTCCAGGTGTGGACAGGTGGCCCGGGGACAGGCTGTGCTGGCACACCACTGCACGAGCACATGGGGTGGCCCCGCCCGGCTAGGCTGCGTCAGCCGGCCAGCATCCCGCCTCCCCTCATGCTGCCCGCCTCGGTGGGCCCCGGACGGTGGACAGTGAATACAGGCCTCAGCTGAAAACAGGCATCCACAGGAGGCAGTGGCAAGGCCCGCCAGGCTGGCAGCGTGGAGGCAGGCCCCCTGGGGAGCAGCACCCCAGGGAAGAGGGCAGGACAGCCAGGGGCGGGGGTGGCTGGGACAGGCAGGAAGGGAGCCCGTGTGGACGGGTGGAGGCGCGAGCAGCTGGGGAGCGAGGCCCAGGGCCACAGTGAAGAGGCAGTTCTGCTCCCGGCGCCTGGGAGGCCCGCCTGCCCCACGGGGGTCTGCACAACCCCCTTACCTGTTCCAGCTCACAAAACAGTCTGTCTGGACGGTGAGGTGCTACAGGGAGGTGGGCAGCAGGCTGGGCTCCTTCGTCTCCCGACCCAGCAGCCTGCCCGCGGGGCACGAAGCACACTTGCCCTGAGATAGAGACCAACTCAGCCCCAGACCCACCGCCAGGCGGACAGGGGAGGTGGGGCCCTCTGTGAGCTGGTGGGGAAGGGTGTGCAGGCGAGAAGGGCAGCAGCCCGGGGTTGCAGCAGGCGGCACCCACCCACAGAGGAGCTGCCCCCTCTCTCGGGGTGTGCGGGCTGTGGGCCTCAACCCAGGTGAAGAGCCTGGGCCAGGGTGAGGGCTGCAACCAGCGCCTGGACCAAACCCAGGCAGCAACCACAGCTCCCCCGTGGGCAGAGGTGGGGCTGGGCTGGGGCACCCGCTCTTCAGCCAGGCACAGGGAGCCCCAGGCCAGCCCACACGGCCACCCCTCCCTCTGCCCGCCCGCAGCCCCGAGGGACAACGCCGACCGACGCTGGCACCGAGACGGCCTCCCCCAGAGGGCGCTGAGAACCCGCCCGGCCCCTGCACGCCTGCCTGAGCGGCGCCTGCTCAACGACCCCAGTGCCCCCACGCCGCCAGCCCAGGCCCCCAGGTGCCTGCCTCAGCTGCCGCCCCCGAGACCCCGGCCCAGAGCCCCTGCTGACCCGTGCTGACTCTCGCAGGTTCTCAGAGCTCGTGGACGGCAGGGGACGAGTGAGGGCCAGGTTCACCAGCTCACCCAGCAAGCGGGTCACTGTGAGATCACGTGAGTGCCCAGGCTGACCCGGGTGGCCTCCTGTCCCCAGCTGGACAAGGCCCCTAAAACCTGGGCTTTGAGACCACCTCCAGTGCCCAAAGCGTCCCCAGCAGGGGGACCCAAAGGGGTCAGAAGCCCAGGACTCCAGGGCCTGTGTGAAGAGCCCACACCGCCCGCAGGCTCCCAGGGAGCCTTCCCAACACAGCTGTCCACGCCGAAGGGACAGGCTGCCCGCAGGCACCAGAGGCGGCAAGAATCCTGTTAGGAGCACGTCCACATGAGGACAGCCCCCAACGAGTGCTGCTGCGGGCATGCAGGGTCCTTCAACCGCCGCACCAGCCTCACAGGCTCTAGCAGGGCCGAGCGCGTGACCTGGCTTGGGGCAGGGAAGATGGGCAGGAGGTGCTGTGGCCCCTAGGGAGAGGGAGGTGCAGGGAGAGGGGAGCAGGGCACGACTGTGAGGGGGGACGGCGCCTCAGCCAGCGGCTCAGGCTGCGGCAGCATGCTCAGCTCTCTCAGGCCACGAGTGACCTTCACTCAGCAGCGCCTGCTGAGGACTGGCAGGACAGGCTGGGCTCCACCTGGAGAAAAGCTGATCCTACCCGAGGCGGTGCTGAGAGCGCTCGGACCCCGCAACGCCAGGCCCTGCGGACATCCCCATGCCCGGAGGGAGAGAGGCCCCTTTTGGAAGGAAGGTGGCCCCGGGACGGGCCTGGCTGCCAGGCAGCGGCTTCGTAGTGAACGCTGTGGTATCCTGATTTCTCCTAGAGCCCACAGCTCTGGTGCAGCTGGAGAACATGGACGCGGTCCCCACACCAGCCAGCCTGGCCCTCCAGCTCCCCGAGCGTGGCGGTGACAAGGACGTGGAGAGCAAGTCAGCAGGAGCGGACTACAGGGCTGAGCACCCTCAGGGGCCTGAGGACGGTAGGTGAGGAGGGGGCCGAGGAAATGGCCGAGCATGCCCCTGCCAGGGGGACCAACACAACACGCAGGCGGATGGGGCCAGGCCTGCGGACTGCAGCCGCCCGGACGCTGGGTGCTCCCTGCAGAGATGCCCGCCTCCCCCAGAGGTGTGTGGGGGGCAGACGGCAGGAAGCCAGCCGCGGGGCGGGCTCTAGCTGGAGCGTCACCAGGAGGCGGCCGCCACCCGCGCTTGGCGAGCAGGCCCATCCCGGGCATGCATGCTCACAGGGCACCTCCCCGCGGGGCAGCGCCAACAGGCTGCGTTCCCTCCACAAACACAGACCCCCGCTCTGCCTGTCCTCCGGCTCTAAGCACTGGGGCTGTGTCCCTCTGGGGACAGCTTAGGGGCATGGCCCTTTCCCCTGGCCACACCACAGGCCCAGACCGGGCTTGCCCTTTAGCAGCGCTCTGAGAAGGTGGAGCGCCAAGTGTCCAAGCTGCAGCCTCACCTGTGAGCCCCAGGGTACCATGCACACCTGGGCACACCCAGGCACCTGCCCCAGAGGGTGTCTGCCAGTGGAGGCTCCCAGCCCCACAGTCCAGCACTCACCCGATGAGGCCTGGGTGAGCCGCTGAGAGGCGGTCTGTGGCTCAGATGCAGAGGGAAGACACTCGTGTGGCTGGTGTTTTGTAAGTGAAACACATTTTGCCCAAGGGTTTCTGTTGTGTCAGCCCTTTTAAATGTTAGATGCTTCATTTCACAAAACTCAGAAACCAGAGGGGCATGGAATGGCCTCTCCGGGGCCCCTGGAGGAGACTAGGGGTGCTCCAGGCTGGCCCTGGACGCCTGCTACCTGCAGTGCTTGCGAACGTGGAGGACGGAGCCTCAAGGGCGCGAGCCGCTTCCAGGCAGCAGCGCAGAAGCTCGCCAGTGGCCTCCACGGGGCGGAACTAGCCTGGTCTCTGGCTCCCGGTGGCTCAGACACGCCTGCCACGCAGGAGGCCTGGGCCTGATCCCTGGGTTGGGAAGATCCCCCTGGAGACAGGCATGGCAACCCACTCCAGTACCCCTGCCTGGGAAATTCCACGGACAGAGGAGCCTGGTGGGCTGCCGTCCATGGGGTCGCACAGAGATAGACAGGACTGAGCGACTGACACTTTGGCTCCCGTCAGGCTCACGATCAGACAAGGCCGGCCCCGTCTCAGTGAGTCTGGTTGGTTAGCTTTTGCTAAAGTAACGGCCGTCAGCCCAGGCACCCACCTATGACCCAGTGCCCAAGGGGCAAGCGGCCTCCTGCCGCCGCCCTGCTGGGGACCTGTGAGCCCCGTTCCATGCCGCTGTCCTCTGCTCTACCGGAGGCCAGGTGGCAGGGAAGGGCGGACTCTCGGCCCGCGTGGTGTCTGAGCACAGCGGGCTCTCCTCGGCGGTGGCGTCTCGCCTGCCTCCCAGGCGTGCGCCCTCTCCACCCAGCACCTGGGCCCCCCGGAGCTCACTCCAAGGCCTGCTGCTGCCAGCAGCTGCTCTGGGCCCTGCTCGTGGCTCCTGCCTTGGGATGTGGAGGCGCCCAGGTGGAGAGCCTGCACTATCTTCCGAGGGGGCCACTGGGCTGGCTTCCGTCCAGCAGCAGGCAGCGTGCAGGGCTGGCTGGGTTTGGGGATCTTGCCGGCAGGCCGGCTATGAGCGCACACTAGGCCCTGGTGGGTGCCCCAGGCCGGCACGGTCAGCGGCTCGCCGTGGCCCCTCCTCTGTCCCACTGCCTGTCTGCCCTGGGCCTCTCTATAAAAGGCTCGCTGTCCCGTGGGGCCATCTGGGTACTGCCTGTCCGGCCTGGGCTGTTCCTGGCGCTCAGCCTGCCAAGGTCCACGTGGACCTTTATGTGGAACTCTACACGCTCCTGAGCCCTCTGGGCCTGGAACACGTGTGAAGGCCGGTTTCCCCAGCTTCCCTGGGTACAGGGCTCACGGCCTCTGGGCCTGGAACACACATGAAGGCCGGCTTCCCTGGGTGCAGGACTCGGGGCTCACAGTCCCCGCTCAGCTCTCCAGCTTTTTCTCAGGGAAAGGATGCCCAGGGGCACAGCTCTCGCCCCTGTTTGGCATCTGCTCACCAAGCAGATCTCCGGGTCAGGGCCCCTCCTGAAGGAGTCCGAAGATGGCAACCTGCCGTTCTGGGAATGTGGACAGAAAGTGGGGGCTGGTTGGTCTTCCTGTTTCCCGCTTATCACCCAGGACAGCTTCTGGACTGTGCGGGTCACACCCCCCGGGAGCCACCTCTGTCCCACACACAAGTGGTCTGCGGGCAGGACCTGAGCCTCCCGACCCCATGATTTGCCCACTGCCCCACCGCAGGGCACAGCCCATCCTCATCCCCAACCTCTGATCAAAACGGCCTCCACTTTATTTTCTTCAGTGTGTGAGAGAGGATGAACTCAGGGGTCAGGAGAGCGAGGCCACAGGAGGCGGGGCTCTGTGAAAGCCCCTCTGCCGCACACAAGCCCAGGCCCGGGGCCCCGGGCACGGCACACACGTCGGCCAGCCTCTCAGAAGCAAGCACGCGGCGATTCTGCCACCTGGGCTTGACAGCAAGGCGCGACCGCCGGAATTCTATAGTAGCAGCACTGAGCTTATGTGAAAAGTCCAAGTCTTTCTGTATTAGATGCTTGCTGACGCATTTACAGCTGAAATGGTTTCTGTGAACTGCTTTGAAATTCTCCAACTAAGGACAGCAGACGGAAAGCGGAAGTAGAGGAAGCCAGCCTGGCAGACACTCCCGAGACTGAGACGCGGTCCACAGGGTCCTCCACGCCTGCAACTGTTACGCTTGGCCTTTTCCATGGCAAAGGCATCTAAGCCCTCAGCTCTCCTTAGTGCACCAGGAGAGACGAAAGAGCGTGGAAAGCTGGAGGGCAGAAAGGGGCGAAAGAAAGTGAAGGAGACCCGAGGGGGAAGGGGAAGCAGCCGACAGAACCCCGGAGGCCACGGCGGGGGCAAGCGGGGGGTGGTGGGGTCTGCTCAGGTGGCACCTCACTGCCGAGAGGACGGCAGGGGAGCGGCTGGATCGGACGGTGGACGCTAAGGGGGCAAGGCCAGCTCTGCCCCTCCCGGGCAGCACCACTGACCGGCCTGCCTGCAGCTCCCGCCGTGCCGTGCCGTCAGGAGGCAGACAGTGGCCGTGACACAGGCTGCCTGGTCGGGGCTTGGGGACAGGCGCTGGAGAATGAGGAGGGCTCTCAAGGGTTGGCCTCTGCATTCCAAGCAGGAGAGTCCCAGGCACGGGGCAAAGTCGGCGGAAATGTGGGGCGTGGGGCACAGACCAGTGTGGGGCAGAAGCCTCTCTGGAAGCGAGCAGAGCCCAGCCGTGATGGGAGCTGAGGGCCCAGGCTCCTCCGCCGTGCGGCGGCTCGGCACTGAGGCCAGAGGAACCGCTCCGCCCCGCCTGCTCTGCGCCCGGGCTCAGGGGCTCAGGGCAGGCTCCCCTCAGCGCTCTGACCGCGCCTGGGGCCCACTGCTGTCGGGGACAGCGGGAGGCAGCAACGGCGATGCTTCCCGGCCCTCCTGCGGGGCCCGAAGCTGACAGCTCATGACCCATTTGCAGAAGCCCCTGGGAACTGCTCAGAAAACCCTTGTCAGAACGGAGGCACCTGCGTGCCCGGTGAGGATGCCCACAGCTGTGACTGCAGCCCAGGGTTCAAAGGCAGACACTGTGAGCTCGGTGAGTTCGGAACCACTCCCCCTTGCCTGTGGGCCACCAGGGCCTGGCCGTGAGATGCCTGTCACAGTAGGTTCAGACAGGGGCTTGGTCACAGCATCCAGACCTCTAAGTGCACGGGCAGGAAGGCTGGCAGGCAGTGAGCCTCCAGGCCTCCCACTGCCCAGATAGCAGGGGGCTCCAGGGACAGTCACTCTGCAGGGACAGGAGGTGGGGGGGGGGGGAGGGCTCTGCTGTCCTCACACTTCGGGGACCAGGACGAGAGGCAGATGGACATACAGACCTGAGGCCCATCAGGCTGAGCCCAGAGGGAAAGCAGCCTGCAGGCTCCCAGGACCCCAACCCAGAGCAGCACCCACAGTTGCCAAGCAGCCGGGACAGGGACCCAGCCCAGGGAGCCACAGAGCAGAAGCCGGGACCACGGAGGCTGCAGGGCGAGGGGACGCGGCTGTGAGCGCCTGGCGAGCAGCGGCCCTCCTCCTCTGTGCCAGCAGCCTGCACGAAGGTGCCCCAACCCTGCACACGGCTGTTCTCAGAGACCAAGTCCATGCCAATCTGGGAAGGAGGCGTCTGTCGCCACGTGTAAGTCCCTGCGCCGCCTCTGCCGCCTGCAGCGTGCTCCTGACCCTGGAGCGCTCCTGCGCAGCCCTCCCAGCACCCTGAGCCCCAGCACGTCTGATACCGCCCCTCGCCGGCCACACGGCTTGTGAATGCTCCCCCTCCACAGGCCGTCCTCGGGCTCTGTCGACCGTCCCTTAGCTGTACAAAAGCTTTCCAGCTTGACTAGGGCCCGTTGGTTTGCTTGCTTTTCTTTCTTTTGTCTTGGGAGACTAAGAAAATATTGTTTCGATTCATGTCAAAGATTCTTCTGCCTCTGTTCTGTTTCAGGGGTTTTATAGTGTCGTGTCCTACAGTCAGGGCTTTCAACCTGAGTTTACTTTTGTATGTGGTGTGAGGAACGGCTCTGTGATTTAAATGTAGCTATCCAGCTCTCCCGACACTGCTGGCTGGAGCGCCCATCTTTGCCACTATTTGCTCCTGCTTCCTTTCTCACACACGAACGGACAGCAGGTGGTGGTGTGCAGTCCCTCAGTCATGTCCGACTCTGTGACCCCCGTGGCCTGCAGCACGCCAGGCTTCCCTGTCCTCCACTGTCCCCCCAGAGTTTGCTCAAACTCACATCCACTGAGTTGGTGATGCCATCCAACCATCTCATCCTCTGTCCCCCAGTTCTCCTCCTGCCTTCAATCTTTCCCAGCATCAGGGTCTTTTCCAACGAGTCAGCTCTTCACATCAGCTGACTAAAGTATCAGAGTTTCAGCCTCAGCATCAGTCCTTACAATGAATATTCAGGACTGATTTCCTTTAGGATGGACTGGTTGGATCTCCTTGCAGTCCAAGGGACTCTCAAGAGTCTTCTCCAACACCACAGTTCAAAAGCATTAATTCTTCTGCACTCAGCTTTCTTTATGGTCCAAC
>SJYC01130003.1:0-65354 GCA_006408675.1 Madoqua kirkii | reverse complement strand
GGTGCTGGGGGGAGTCACGGGGCGGCTGCTGAGGCATCACTCTGGTTATGGAGGTTCACACAGTACCTGGCTCTAGTATTGACAAGTGCTACTGACAAGCCCAATTATATAAATGCGGTAAATTTCTTATTTACTTTTTATTCACTCTCACCCAGGTCTTTCCCCAAAGGGTCAAGGTAGCCACAGAATTATTATACAGTGTGCTGCCTGAGTACAGACAGCAGAGTCCAAACCTCAGTCACATTCTCCACAGACAGCCAGGCGCCACAGGCCCTGGGTCTCGCATTCCTGAGTCCAGGTGGAGCCCCGCTGCTGCCTGACCCAAGCGCATCACCTGCCTCCCAAGACCCCGTGCCCCACATCCCCATTCACGCAGGCCCAGCAGGCACCCGCCTGCCTTCACTCCACCACACCCACGCCAAGCCGGCTGGGCACACAAAGTAAGACGCTAACCTGTGTCCTCGTCTCACTGACCGCACTCCCAAACTGCAACGCGGGTGAGCTAAAGACAAGACAGTCTCAGCACCGAGAGCCGGGGCTGAGGTGGCTGCCAGGTCACAGGGACACGCTCTGCTTCATAAACCACATTTCTCCAATTATTTCAGGAAACAAAGTAACAGTGCTACACTGAAGAAATCCTAAGGTATGTTCCCTGGGCCCGCAGAGCTGCTGGGAAGTCTGAGGAGCGTCCCCGGCACTAGGTCCTCGAGCCGGCTGCCATCTCCCCTTGCAGCAATGTGTCAAAGACTGTCAGACCATAAGGTTTCAGAGCTTGCTAAGGGGGTTAAGATGAGTGAGGAAAATAATCCTTAAGGCCTCCCAACAGACATAAATTTAGCCCAAATACACTGAACCCCTCTGTCTCGAACAGCAGACACACACCTTCCCCAGTCACCAGCAATGGCCATGGAGGGCTGGCTGAGCTCTCAGAGGCTACAGACCACCTGCCGCAGGGAGGCAGGGCTGACAGGCCCGCCGGGAGGACACGGTGTGCAGCCTGGAGCCAGAGGTGGAGGGGCTCGGGAGCACCAGCCCCGCAGGGGCGGCCACGGGGGGACCTGAGCTCACAGTGGGGGCTCCTGCACTGGCAGCCCAGTGCTGTGCACGGGACCCTAAGCATTCAGAGAGCCTGAAGCAGAAGGGCCTTTCTAACACTGTTTCTATTTATGCCAGCATTTTCCAGCCTCTTTTGGCAATTCAGCCCCCTGTGACTCCCACCTCCCCACACGGAAACCCTGAGCAGGTCTTCTCAACAGTCTAGAAGATGCTGGGCTAACCCAGAGACCCACCCAGCGCCTGACACAACTTCTTGTCAACATGACACCACTGGGAATGAAGGAGGCTTTCTGGCTGGGCCAGGGCAGCTCGGTACTCAAGAAGCCCATCCTCCCAGTGGTGCAGCAGAGACGGGAGGCAGCCAGGGCAGAGCAGCTGCACACACAGCCGCCTGTGTCTCAGAGGCCTTTGTAAACACTAGGAGCAGCAGAGCCCTGCAGGCCCAGGCTGACACTAAAGCAGATCTCGGGAGGAGGCGGCTGGGCCCGCGGGTGGGGCAGCCGCAAGTGAGCGGGAACACGTGACCACAGGCAGGTGCCCCACTGCCCCTTCCGCCACAGGCTCAGAAGGTGCACTCCAAGGCTTGCCCGGAGCTCACCACCCACAGATACAACTGGAGTGTGAGACTGATGCTGCAATAAGTCCCCTGAAAGATGACAGACTGTATCAGCACGCATCCAATGGATCAATTTCTATAGAAACAAATCAGAAACCCTCAACTATTAACTTATCAGATATTAGCTTTTAGAATACCTATCTTTAACACCTATTCTTAGGGGCTTCCCTATAGCTCAGACGGTAAAGAATCTGCCTGCAGTGCAAGTGACCTCGGTTTGATCCCTGGGCAAAAAGAATGAGAACGCACTCCAGTCTTCTTGCCTGGAGAAGTCTATGGACAGAGGAGCCTGGCGGGCTGCAGTCCAGGGGGTCGCAGGGCGGGACATGACCGAGAGACAACAACACAACAATTCACACACAACAATTTATCCAAGACCCAAGTGCAAGCACTCATTTCAACAGAGAGAGCAGGGAGAGACCGTCTTCAGAGGGGATCACAGCATCACCAGATGAAGGGAGCAGCCTGCAGACCTCGGAGCCGAGCTCTCGCGCACACCAGGACGCAGCGGGTCCTGCACAAGCCTGCCCCCCCACCCCCCACGTCAGAGGGGACGAACCCCACAGCTCGAGGCAGGGAGGGGCGAGCTCTTTAGGTCCTCTGGGGGCACCAGGCCAGAGCCTCTGTGTGAAGAGGAATGGGTACAAGCACCTCCTCCTCACACCCGGCCTGTTTTCTCTTCTAAGGACTCAGGATGTTCCTGCTGCATTCCATCAACCTCACGCGTTTCTAAAGCCCAAGAAGATGAGGTCTAAAATCGGACTGAAAACAGTGTCCTGGCTGGAGTCAGTGGCCTGAGCAGCTTCTCTCCTCTGGCCTCTGGAAGACAGTTGGCCAGGCCAGGCAGGCATCAGCCACAGGCAGGGAGACCTCCAGGACCGACCCTCACCAGACAGAGCCCAGGCTGCTCTAAGCAAGCACCGCATACACGTCCCCCCGGGGGGCAAGGCGCCCGCCAGGAATGCTTCTGCCACCTTCAGAAACCAGCTTTCAGATTCCAGCATCAGAAGAGGATCCTCCCCTTACCAACCACCACACTGAGGAGGAACTGCTATCTACGGCTTCCAAAGCAAAGACCCCAGCGCTGGGGGAAGGCGCAGAGGGGAGGCACACTGGAAGCCCTTTGGCCGGCTCTCCCTGCCAGCAGTCTGTGCTGACCGTTTTCAAGTAGTCACCTACCGTATGGACCAGCGGATTTTGAAAGAGAAAATGATAGCAAACACTAAGGTGGAGTTTAAACACTTCTTATCTGCAACTTTTTCCATTAAAGTCAGACAGTATTTTGGGCCTGCGAACCAGATGGTCACTGTGGCCATGACTCAGCTCTTCAGCTGCAGCACAAACGCAGCCACAGACGAGACTGGTGAGGGGTGGCTGGTGCCAATAAAACTTTATTTACAAAAATAGGCAGAGCCAAGTCGGCCACGGGCCATGCTACGCTCAGCCCTGGTCTTTGAGGCCACAGGCTTCAACCTGTCCCCAGGATGACAAGTCCCACCCAGGCGCCAAAGACCTCCAGGGTTTCAGAACCTCAGTGTCTCAGCCACCCTGGAAAGTCCCCGGAGCACGCCCACCAGCACCGCGGGGCCCCCACAGGCGGGCGGCGCGGGGAGAGGCGCGGCGGGGAGAGAGGTGCGGCAGGGAGAGGCATGGCGGGGAGGCCAGAATGGGTGCTGGAGGGCCCGAGGCCCTGACTCAAGGGTACCAGCTTCCACCCCTCCTCCACACGCCGACCACCGCACCGCCCTGCCACCCCGCACTCCAGCACACTTCCAACCGGCACTCCTCCCTGCAGAAGAGGTGAAAACCAGCTGCGAAGCCCGCCTCACATCGTGCTGAGCGTTTTAACAGCCAACCCAGACTGGAGCTCAAGGCCCGGGCACCTCCCAGTGACTCAGCTCCAAGGCCGCATTACAGCCCAGAAAGGCCTCCTTCCTTCCAGCTTTTATAAAGAGCTTTCACAGAGTTATCTTTCGGGCTTTTCCTCGCATTAAAGTTCTGTGCGCACAGGTCTGTGTATTACGCGTTCTGTCATTTTCAGCAAGGACGGCTCTACTGTACTCCCGGAGGCGCCCTGTCTCCAAGGCCCACCTGGAGAAGACGGCAGGGAGCAGCCCCAGGGCCCCAGCGCCGGGAGAACCGAGAAGAAAGCGCCACGCACTGCTGACCCGCGCTGGCACCGGGCCACAGCAGGCGCGGCGCCACACGCCAACGGCGGGATCACTGGCAAGTGCGTGGAACGCTCCACTGCCGCGGAACAACCTCAAGCCCCTCGCCACAAGGCTAGCGTAGCCTGCTCCTGTTGTGACCTTAGAAGCCTTTGTTCCTACAAGAAAGAGTCTACTGAATCCAGAGCGTGGTGCTGTGTTCTTAAGATTCATCCATTGTGATGTCTTATAAATTATATCTCTAATAAAAGACTTCCTGACGCTAAAGGAATTATAACTTATCCTTGAAACATTACAAATGAGCCACTGCCTTTCCCCACATGGCTCCTTCATCAAACTCTAGCGTCATCCTTGGAAATCCTCAGAGTCCACCCAAGGAAATGAGTAAAGCGGAATCAGAAAGCTGTCAGGGGCACACAGTTCTGTGTGGACATAAAAGGAGCAAGCATGGGCTGCAAGAAGGTCTTGTGCTAATCAAAATGTGGATCAACTGACCACACAATTGAGCTCACACTCAAGATTCTGTTGGCCCAAATGGGGAGCACAAGAGCAACACCTCAGGTGCCAGAGACAGTGCCAGCCACCAAAAGGCTTGGCAGCACAAGAGCGCAGGAAACCTCCTTCCACGGTCGAAGAGGGCGGCAAAGATGAAGCCTCCCTTTCCCCTGCACTAGGGCTGACACGCTGCAGACGGGGAGAGCTACGCAGCACCTCGCTGCCCCACCGGCACCCCAGGAGGCAAGGCTCCACCCAGCGTCAGCCAACTTCCGCAGCTCTGCTGGGTCGGAACTGCTGCCGCCGATGCTGGGCTCCTGTGCGGAGGGACTCGAGAGCTGCTGGCCTCTGCAGAGAGCGTCTCTGTGCCGCTGTGCTCCATCACGAGCCTGGCGGCACAAGCGTCTGTTCCAGGTGCCAGTCCCCAGAGTGAAACGTGGCTCCAGTCTCCCAAGCACACCCCAGCACAGGGCGGAAAGGAACTACAGTAAAGAATCTCTTACATAAAAGAGAAGCAACACAAGCAGCCCATTTAGAATCTCAAGTTCTCACTAATCAACACAGCCGCATTTGCTAGAGGCGGCCTCAGAGCAACATCTGAGCCTCGGCGCTACTGCCTCTGGGCTGGCTCAGCCTGCTGCGGGCCTGTCCCGAGGCCGCACGCACACCCTCTGGTCCTAACGACACAACTGACCCCAGATGGTGCCAGGCGCTCCCAGGAGTCAGGGTCACCCCAGTGAGGACTGCCACCCGACAGGACCCACAGTCTCTGCAGGAAAAATGAAGCCAAGTACCACGAGTCTCAGGTTTGGGGCACATCGCCAAAAATGTCTTCTGTAGTGACAATCCTGTGCCAGCCAGCCCTCCCCCGGGAAAGGGCCCCCGGAACATGCAGTGACCCTCCATTAACCCCTCGCCGAGCTTGGGCCCCCGGGCTGGGCCTCTGCCTCAGAGATGAGCCCTGGTGCGCACACCCAAGCCCGCTCCCCAACCCCAGCTCTTCAAACTTGCTCCTTAGAACCTCTGGCCTCCCCAGGGGGCCACCTCTGGTGCCATGAGCGCCCTGCAATGATGCCAAGCCCAGACCCTGGCCGTGGCTCCAGACCCCAACACCCCATGACCCTGGCAGGAGGGCATTCTCCTCTGGCCTCAGAAGCCCCGTCCGCACCACGTTCTGCCATACTCCTGCCATGCTCCCAGCCAGCACTCCATAGCTGCCGGAGACGTCAGGACTGGATGTGGCCCCTGGACCGAGCTGGCACAAAAGCAGGTTCCCCCACTGGTCAGAGATGGGCCTGTTATTCAGAAATGCAAAAAGCGCCCCTTCACAGAGCCGGCATCAAGAAACCGTGCAGAACAAACCGTATGTCACCAGTCACCTTTCTTTACTCTGCTGCACACTGAACGCAATTACAAAGCAATATTGTTTATTTAAAAGCATGAGTACTTTTGTGGAAAATCTGCTAGTTGTTGTCATTAAAATAAACTGTTGTGGTGTACTAAAGCTTCACTGTCTTCTAACTCTTTGCCACTAGAAGGATGTAAAATGACTCCTGAACCAGAAGAAACATCCCCACCCTGTCACAGAATCATCACCGAAACAGGTGACAGAGAAACAGTAAACCCAGGCGCTGATGCACTGAGCCCGACTTCAGGAGCTCCCAGCCTGCGACTCAGGATGGAGCAGGCCCTCCACACCAAACCCGACCCATCGAGCAAGGCGTCTGCCGCTTAGTTTGGCCTGTCTACCCCTCAGGTGATTGCTAAACATTCTTTCATCAAAAGACCAGTTTAGGAACAAAAGATAACCTGAGAAGAATGAAGTCAAGTTCCCAAAAGCTTTGAGGAAACTAAAACAGCCTTTCATCTCCCTGGGCTCCCTTCACTCCAGTCCATCCATCACAGCTCCTGCTCCTCCCCCTGCTCCTCCTTGCCCAGCCTCTCCTCGTCAGCCACGCAGCCCTCCGACTCCTCTTCCTCCCGGGCCAAGAGCTTCTTAAAAACCTCAAACTCCTCCGCAGAAGAAACTGCTGTTCTGGCCAGAAACTCAGCTTCTGACACTCTGAGGATGTCCTTCAGTGGAGGGTTGGGGACCTGTGTCTGCCCCTTCTTGTCAGGGGTCTGGTACCGGCCCAGTCGCTCCAAGAACACGTGCCTCTGCTTGGTCTTGGCCATGGAGTACTGCAGCAAGTCCGTCTTCACAATGTCCACGTGTTTAATCCCCATCCTGAAATAGGCATACTGGAGACACAGACGTGGTTAGGAAGGCAGCTGCAGAAAGCCTGGTAGGTTCCTAAAGCACAGCCACCTGCAACTGTCCAAATGCACTTGGAGAACCCGACTTGTCAGCAACAGCAGAGCACTATGATGCCCAACATCGGCACAATGGCCGACAGCTTTCAAAGCCTTTTCAAGCTTATATCGAGAAATATGCAGCAAAAAATGAAGGGCAGGAAGGGGAAATTAAGTTCCATTTTTCTTCACGGGCTAAGAAAAACGGGAGCATGAGAAAAATACGAACCAGTTCAGAAAACACTGAGGACCTGCCCTAAGCCATCAAAATCGTTACCAAAAGCTTTAAAACAACCTTCACACTTAGGTTTCTAAGACCAACACGCAAAACAGATTTGAAAGACAAAAAGGCTCTGGCTAACTTTAAATTCGGTATTTCAAGCAGAGGTCTCACATGAAATCTAAGACTGGGCCTGAGACATCCATTTTAACGGCAGAAAGTAGCCAAAGACCTTTTACCTGAAGCAAAGAAGACTCAGAACTGCACTCGCTGGCTGGTGGGAGCCAAGAGGGTCGAGCCCTGGCCTTGCCCGCCTGCCCAGGTGGGTCGGCTGCGCCTGACTACGCTGGGAGCCTGCTGCCGCCCATCACAGCACCAGTCAGTCTTACCTGGAATTTGTGCTCCAGCTCACCAGGGTCCTCCCGGAGAACATGTGGGCACCTGTGCAGAATCTCGGTGACTTGCTTTATGGTGAAAAGGCATTTCTCCTTAAGGACCCCAACGATGGCATCCATGTCCCGCTGGCGCATGGTGAAAACGTCAGGACAACAGTAGAGCACCCTCTTCAACTTCCCTGAAGGTCGTTAAAAAGGGCAAGCGCATCACTTCAGGAGACTCCAGAAACCCAAGGGGCCCACCACACCTAAAGCAAGCCAGAACTGAAAAACAAACAAGGACCCTCTCCTCCACAGAAGGAGTGCCAGCTTCAGACATGTCTTCCCAGGAGCACTGCAGAAACAGAAGGGGCCAGAATGACTCAGCTCCCCAGTGACGCCCTCTCCCTTCTCACTCCCCAGCCCCCTTGAGGAGGCCTCTTTCTGGCCCCCAGCTGACAGGCACCTGTTTCATACGCTACGGGCCCTCTTGCCCTCCTCGCCTAGAAAAGACTTTCACAGGGATGTACTGGCAAAGTCAGACAGGAGGGTGAGACAGCAGTTTCTCCCACGCTGGGGCTTTGAATTCATGTTTACTCCTGCAATAAAACAGTCCTTGAAACATTCACAACCAACATCTTTAGACCGAGGAGCTGGAACGCAATGAAAAGCGGGTCCACAGTAATAGCGTAATAACAGTAAGAATCCTGATGCACAACCACAAAGACTGACCTCCAGGTCAGCAGGGTGGCCACAGGTTTATCCACACTAAGGCACTTCTGAGGGACAGAGGCTCTGTTAGTAACTGCATTAGGGGAATCGGCATAAACTGAGACTTCCCCAGGCAAACTGGGGCATTCGACCATCCTATAGACAACTGAGTAAAACTCAGTACCTAGAAACTGGAAACCACTTAAATAAACTGTTAAACCTAACAGTTGAGTCAATGTCTTGATAAAACATACTCAGGAATGAATATCAGTGTTTATCTTTGCAGCTTAAGGTCACGCTGAGCTTGCTAACTTATAATGAAGGGTGTTAATGTAAGGTGTTAAAGGGTTCCCCAGGTGGTGCTCATGGTAAAGAACCCACCTGCCAGTGCAGGAGACAAAAGATGCGGGTTCAATCCCTGGGTCGGGAAGATCCCCTGGAGAAGGAAATGGCAGCCCACTCCAGTATTCTTGCTTGGAAAATCGCATGGACAGAGGAGCCTGGTGGGCTACAGTCCATGAGGTCGCAAAAAGTCAGACTTGACTGAAGCAACTGAGCATAAGGATGGTGTTACGTTGAGCCTTTCAGATTACACTGCAACAGGTAATCTGTTAGGAGAAACACACACCATTACCTTTTGCTCATCTTCTAGAGAAGAGAAGGAGGCCTGTAGAGATCCTCTGAAATCTGGATTCCCAGCCTTTTCTCCCCTTTCCCATCCCCAACAATATTTCACCAACAAGAGACAAGAATGAACAAAACAGTGGAATTCCTCTGATGAAAGTAGGTAGGGGTCCTTGGAGATCCTTGCGAGCCCCTACCCTCCTCCTCTAGAAAAGCCCAGGAAGAGACCCAATGGGACTTCTCTGGTGGTGCAATGGATTAAGACTCTGCCTGCCAGTGCAAGAAACACAAGTTCAAATCTGGGAAGATTCCACCTGCCTCAAGGCAGCTAAGCCTGTGCGGCCCAGCTACAGGGGCTGCGCGCCTCGGGCAGAGCTGTGGTCTGAAACGAGAAGCCCGCGCGCCGCAGCCACGGAGCAGCCCACGCAGCAACGGAAACCCAGCGCAGCCAAAGAGAAGATCTATCAGTTAATTTAAAGAGAGAGAGAGGAGTGAACTTCTAGGATTCGGGGGCAGTGAATCCTGTGTGTGTGTTGGGGGGCGGGGGATGTTGGCTGGGGAACGGCCACTCCACCTGCGTCCCAGGAATCTGAGAAGAGTTCCCATTTCCCATTAAATGGAGACACCTGACTGGAATCCAAGCCTTTACAGGAAACCCGGAGTCTCTGGCTTCATATGACAGAGACACAAAGCACTAAGCCCACCCCGAGTCAATTAAGCATCGAAGGGCACATACACACACGAGCCAACGCCACACGTTAACGTGCGCTGGGCCCACACCACGTGCCCACCACCATTCTAGACGCCAGAGCCCCCACAGAGAACACACCAGACAGGAGTCCACGTGGGTCACTCAGCTCCCCCCTCCCTCCTGCAAGGCCCTCTGCAGAGGTCACTCTGCCTCCTCACCTCTAAGCCAAATCACACATTCCTCTCAAGGACTTTACCCCCCGCAGAAACCTCCTCAGTCCACCTCGTCAAGTTATTCGGACTCCAGCCCTGGCTCCTCAGCACTCCATATCAAATCCCCGCCACCTCATACCTTCTCCAAGGCCCAGCTTTCGCAGGTAACTGGAGCGCTTCTTCATCTGCATCACAGGCAGTTTCAATAACTGAGGACTTTTCTTCAAGGCTACACACACAGGCTCTGGATTCAAACCCAAAAGTATTAATTCTGAGATGATGTCCAGCATCTGTTGAGGGTGGGTACCTGGCTGTATGCTGAGCAGTTCATTAACATGGACATCACTAAAACCCATGTCCAGGAGGGAACTGACAAACTTCTCTTGCAACACAGGAGTTCTCTGCTTCTCAAGGAGGTGCTGAATCAGCCTTGTTCTGTGCTCCCGTTTCCGCGCACATTCTTGGGTTTCGACAAAGGATGACTCCTCAGGGGGCCCTCCACTGGAGACTGTCATTAGTTCACGAAGCAAAGCAGCAGTCATCCCTTTCTGTCCTCCAGGCTGAGGAGTCTGCCTAGTGAGGAGGGCCCAGGCAAGGGGGGTCAGGCGGTGCCAGTAAAGACCTGTAAGACACCAAGGGAACAACGTCCTCATCACACTACTGCAACGGACACCACAGGGCTCTGGGTCAGGGTCTTTAGCTCCTCGGCCCCCCACAGACACAAGTTTTTATGAGCAATCTGCAAAGTCATAACTCAACTTTAAAAGCCTGCAGCAGAGAAAGAAGTTCATGTACAGCGAACATGAACTCTGTACTCATGTAGAGAGTTTGCAGAAGCATAGATTTGGTTTTGCTGATCTGAGGGGACAGGGACAAGGAGGGATTGGAACAATCTCAAGGCCACCGGGCAAAGAATGCCTAGAGGGGTGGGGGGTGGGGCTACAAATTTAGCTGAGAGATTAACAAGAAGAAAAAAGTTTATTCATATGGTATGTTGATTCAGCAAAGAGGTAGAGGTAGCTCCCTAAATGACTACAGCTGGGGGCAAATGTGGGAGGAAGGTTTCTAGGGGAAGAGCAAACGGGAGGGCTCTTCCGGGGGAACAAGTGGGAGCCCTGAAAGTCTGTGACAATGTTCATGCTGATACAAGGGGTCGTCCCTCTTTTTTTTCCTTCAAGGCGGTAAACTCCCCAGGAGAAAGGCTCTGTGGCGCCCTCACTCCCGGAAGGCTCTGCTTTTAGTGAGATAAGGGCCGCTCCAAGCAGGCTTCTTTCAGTCTCTGCTGAATCTCAAACGTCTTTAGTTTAAAGCCATTTCTGGGCCCACTCTGGGGTCCGAGTCGGTACCCACACCTGGAAACTCGGTATCTCGTAGTCTCGATTCAACTAACTGCATTCACTCCACAAACGGAATGCCGTTAGCCTGCGGGCAAACTACGCGGCACTCCCGCTGGCCTCAGAACTCTTCAGGGGTCGGGCCGGCGCGCCACCAACGGGGCCAGCCCCAGGTCCTCAGCGACCCTCAGGACCTCCCAGAGCCCCGCCAGCGCCCCCAGCCAGGCGCCGCCGCCCCCGCCGCCCCGCCTGCCGGCCAGCCCAGCGCCGGCGGCAGGCGGAGTGGGGACAGTGGGCTAACACCCACCAACGCGGCGAGAGAGCGCCGGAGGCCGGGATGCCGCCCAGGTCGGCAGCGCACACGTGCGCGACCCCCCAGGAGCCCCGGAACGCGGCGGCAACTCACCTGCCGCCCCAGCGCCGCCATTGCGCGGAAGCGGCGCCGGCCCCGCGGACGCCGGAAGCGGCGGCGCCCCCAGGACTCGCCGCGGCCGCCCCGCGTCCGTCGCTTCCGCCCTCCCCCCCGGAAGCGCGAGCTCGAGGGAGGCAGTTCCGCCCGGCCCTTCTCCACCTGGGTCCGGCCGTGGGCTCCCGGACCACGGCTTCCCTGCTTCGTTGCCGCTCTGCCCGGGTTCCCGCTTTCCGGAGCTCCCGGCTGGCACAGCAGATTAACAGCCCCTTCCCCACACGCTCGCTTTCCACAGAGAAAACTGTGACCTCGGCTCCAACCGGCCGCCTCCCTGGTCCCACAGTAACCTCCCCGGAGAAAGTGGGTTAACGCAGAGACTGGGCGGTCTGAGTAAAATGGAATCGTCCCAGGCGACGTTATTTAAGATTCGATATGGAATCTGTATCCAGTAAGAACATTAGTGTCGAGCTGAAATGAGAGTGGAGTGACCACCAGATTCAAATGGGGTCTGCGGGCCGCGGCGGACCGGGCCTCAGCCCCGCTCCGCGCTTCTGAGAAGTTAGAACTGGGCCAGACCCGGGGACGCCCGCGCCTTCCAGAAGGGCACCTGCCGAAGGGCACCTGCCGGAGCAGCCTCAGGAGTTCCCCTTACAGCACGCGACCTCTCAGGCTGCAGGCCGCCCTTGTTGACAAGCACCCTGCCTTCTTGCCAGCTCCAATAACAATTCTTGATAAAAACACACATATTCTAGATGAGTTTGAACTGTCCAAAGGAACTGCAGAAGTCTATGGTTTTTATTTTAAAAAGTTCCTCCCAAAGAGGTATGGTTTCCTTCCGGGATGAAATTGTTGCAGCCTAATTTGCATTTATTCTTAAATTTTGGATATAGACCTGTAATCATTCAGGTATAGAAACTGGCATCTTTCAAAAGGGGATAGTGGTGAAGAAGAACAGAAGAGTGTACCTTCTCAGCTGCCTAAATTCCATCAGTTTTAAGCCCAAACCTTAATTTGTAAGCATTTCTGTTTTATCTACTTGCTTCTGAACTGAGGAAAAGGACTTGATTTTTGCACGGATACGGTTTATAGAGTACCTGCTCTGGGCCACGCACCAGATGGGGTGCTAAAAATATGTTTTCACAAAAGGATTATATCAAAAAAGAGGAAGGTTGTAAACTGTGTGGAACTCAAGAAACGATTCTGTTTCTGTTGATTTGCTTTTTTACCCTGATTTTCTCCTTGAAATATGCAGCTGTCAGCACTGCAAAACAAATGACGTTAATGCTTTTACACCCAAAGTCTAAGAACATCCTTGTGGGCCTCTCTGGAGTCACAGAACCTAAATAGGTGTCTAGGTCTAGAAAGAGTAGTGGCTGGCATGCGGGGATCATTCCAGAAAGTTGGCAGCAACGTCAGTGCTCTGAGAAAGACTTGCTCTTTGGAATCTTACATGTAACATGGGGAGGCAAATTTTTCAGCAGCTGCCTCAAAACTTTTCTGCCTGGATTCTTTCTGCAGAGAACACTCTCAAAGTGTTCAGACTTTCCTCTGCCAACAAATCAGGTGAGTTTTAATTATTTTTCTTATACAGAAGTAACAGTTCCTGGAGGCCTAGAACTTTGCATTTTCAGCCCATCGCACACCTGTCTGAAAAAAGCATTCTGTAACTTCTTCTGTATTATAAGCATCATAGCAACTACGAAGAAAAATATTTGGGTTTTTTTTTAACCTTTGAAGAGTTCTTAGAACATCATAAGACTTACTTGATACTGAAGAGTAAATGTCATTAACTTACTACAGACTTTAAAAAACACACTTCTAAAAGTCCTGCCTCTACTATCTCTGCTGGGCAGAGGAAGGGCCCTCGTCATTCTCTTGAGACGTCAGAGAGACTCAGGCAGCACTTCCTAAAGGAAGGGATGGTGGCATCCTGTATCCCGAAGTTGAGAATAAAACGAACTGTCGTCGAGACAGCCGCATACTTCCCACTCGAACACCGGAAAGTGGGCGCAGGATCACACCAGGGGCAGGCTGGCCCTGAGCATCTTCTCTGTCCTCTGGGCAGGAGCCCTGGCCTGGCAGAGTGAGGACACATGCGAAAGGGTACTGGGGCCTTGCGTTTGGCTTTGTTTTCTTCCTTCTATTTGAGCAGGGGGAAAATGAAAGGTTTCCTTCTGACCCCAGCCACTCCCTCCCCTCCAAACAGATACAAAATAGAGGCTGCATGTCAGGTTAGGGTGGATTGGAGCCTAGAGGGGAGGAGTTATCTGAGTGTGTGAGAGCTGTACTCGGTCCTGATCAGGACTGGGAGAGGGACACTCAGGGCTGGACGCCCCCACATAGTCACAGGGGGCTCCCTGGGGCCAGATGCCCCCACATAGTCAAGGGTTGGGGGTCCTGGGGCCGGATGCCCCCACATAGTCACGAGTGGGGGGTCCCTGGGGCCAGACGCCCCCACATAGTCACCAGTTGGGGATCCTGGGGCCGGACGCCCCCACATAGTCACGAGTGGGAGGTCCCCAGGGCTGGACACCTCTGCATAGTCAGGGGGTGCTGGGGTGCTGGGAGGGGTCAGGTGGCAGCAGAGCAGAGACAGACGATGGGCCAGCCCTGCTGAGCTCTGCACAGGAGAAGGGGAATGGCCGACACACCATGCTCTCCAGTCTCCTTAGACTGGCCGGGCACACCCACAGGAGGGACCCAAGCTGACCAAGGCGGAACCTCTCTCCAGCTGTGGCACAGGGAGACGCACAGATGGGAAATAAGGAAATGAAGTGCTCCCCACACCAGCACCGCAGAAGAATTCACGTGGTCCAAGTCAGGGTGATTGTTTACTAATAAAACTGCTTTAATCTGGAAAACGTTCAAGGAAATAAAGAAACAGTTGGGCCATTTGGTGGACAGCTCTCCACACTCCACCCATCAGACCAGCACACGCCAAGTCAGAGGAGACAGAAGCGCGGCGTGTACACAGAAGTACAGAGAACTGAGAGCCTCCCGCATGCCTTTTGCAAATTCACAAACGAAAAGCCCCTTAATAGTACAGAACTCAAGCACTACAATGTTTTCTCAGGGCCATGAAAAACAATGAATTCCGTGTCTACTGTGTAACCCTAAAATAGTACAGCATCACTGGCTTTGGTCCTAACAGATGAGTTTTTAGAAAGTGAACCAAGCCTAACTCTTGAGCGCTTACTCTCTGAACGGCAGGGGCCTGAGAAGGCCCTGCCTCCCTAACCGAGTGCCGGAGAGCAGCAGGGGGCCAGGTCTGCCGGCACTCTGGGCCCCGCCCTGCTGCTCGATGGCCGGTGGGGCTCTGGGGCCCGCGCCGCGGCACTTGGGCTCCTGCCGTCCAGCTCCAGACCGACGGTGGACAGAGCTCTGCTGCCTGAAGGGAGAGAGAGGTAGGCCGCGTCACCTGCCCGCGACAGCGTTCTGAAACCCTTGGCCTCCCCGTGGAGGCATTCTGAGGAGCAGAAGGCACCGGAGGAGCTCTGCAGAACCCACTCGGCATCACTCGAGGCCCGCTGGACCTGCTGCTGTGCCAGAGCTGCACGCCCAGAGCCACAGACACGGCCCCTGAGTAGCGGGCCCCGGACGCACAGGGCCGCCGCGGCCCCGCCGCCTCGCCCTCCGCTCTCCTCCTCCGCCCCGGCCTGCTCTGGCCATTGGCAGCTGCACTTCACAAGCCCTGTCCCTCGGCCTCCACCTCATCTGTGGGTCTGTCCTCGCCACGGGCACCCACGGGCATTCACCCACCTTCTGAGGCCCCGGGGGTGTTCAGGGCCCTCTGGAGTCTGGCTCACAGGCAGCAGGCTAGCCCTGGGCCCCACCTTGGTGTCCGGGACCCTCTTGCCCCGCAGTGCACGGGCCGCGCTGCTCACCTGACTTGTTTAGGCGACACACCTCCTCCCAGGTGTAGTCCGCCAGGCTCACGGGCTGTGTCACCCAGGGGTCTGTCACCAGCTCCTCCAAGGTGGTGCGCTGCTCAGGCACCGGCTGCAGCAGCCCAGACATGAGGTTCATGAGGTCTGGGGACAGAAGGGCCTGTGGTCAGAGGGCTGACGGTGGCCCAGGCTGGGGCGGGTGGCGTGCACCGCGTGAGTGCAGGGACCAGACCCCCACTTCTGACCAGCACCGCGGGGCTTCTGGAAGGCGGGGTCCCCAGCCATGCTTCCCGAAGCGCTGCGGGAGGTGTGTGTGGCCCCTGAAATAGCACTCGAGCTCCCACGCCGCTCACGACACCAGCGGGCGGCAGCCCTAGCGTGGGCTGCCCTCTGGGGCTCTGGAGACACAGAGCTGTGGACACGGGCATCGTGTGGCGGGAGGGGAGGTGGGGACCAGCTGCAGAGCCCCGGCCTCTCCCCCCGGGAAGCGAACACGGGTGCTGAGAAGAGCCCTGGACCCGAGTCTGCATCTGGCTCCCACTACCTTCAACAGTGTGGGTGTCACCACACCCGGGGCCACTCCAGACCTCAGTGCCCGGGCGGGTGTCCTGAGAGCCCAGGGGGCAGAATTCGGAGCGGCCCACTCCCATCCCACCACTGGTGGAGCAGCCCCCCGGGTGGGGCCGCCACAGAGGGTGCGGCAGCGGGCTGCACGAGCCCCGCAGCTGGACCTGCTGCTGTGCCAGAGCTGCACGCCCAGAGCCACAGACACGGCCCCTGAGTAGCGGGCCCCGGACGCACAGGGCCGCCGCGGCCCCGCCGCCTCGCCCTCCGCTCTCCTCCTCCGCCCCGGCCTGCTCTGGCCATTGGCAGCTGCACTTCACAAGCCCTGTCCCTCGGCCTCCACCTCATCTGTGGGTCTGTCCTCGCCACGGGCACCCACGGGCATTCACCCACCTTCTGAGGCCCCGGGGGTGTTCAGGGCCCTCTGGAGTCTGGCTCACAGGCAGCAGGCTAGCCCTGGGCCCCACCTTGGTGTCCGGGACCCTCTTGCCCCGCAGTGCACGGGCCGCGCTGCTCACCTGACTTGTTTAGGCGACACACCTCCTCCCAGGTGTAGTCCGCCAGGCTCACGGGCTGTGTCACCCAGGGGTCTGTCACCAGCTCCTCCAAGGTGGTGCGCTGCTCAGGCACCGGCTGCAGCAGCCCAGACATGAGGTTCATGAGGTCTGGGGACAGAAGGGCCTGTGGTCAGAGGGCTGACGGTGGCCCAGGCTGGGGCGGGTGGCGTGCACCGCGTGAGTGCAGGGACCAGACCCCCACTTCTGACCAGCACCGCGGGGCTTCTGGAAGGCGGGGTCCCCAGCCATGCTTCCCGAAGCGCTGCGGGAGGTGTGTGTGGCCCCTGAAATAGCATTCGAGCTCCCACGCCGCTCACGACACCAGCGGGCGGCAGCCCTAGCGTGGGCTGCCCTCTGGGGCTCTGGAGACACAGAGCTGTGGACACGGGCATCGTGTGGCGGGAGGGGAGGTGGGGACCAGCTGCAGAGCCCCGGCCTCTCCCCCCGGGAAGCGAACACGGGTGCTGAGAAGAGCCCTGGACCCGAGTCTGCATCTGGCTCCCACTACCTTCAACAGTGTGGGTGTCACCACACCCGGGGCCACTCCAGACCTCAGTGCCCGGGCGGTGTCCTGAGAGCCCAGGGGGCAGAATTCGGAGCGGCCCACTCCCACCCCACCACTGGTGGAGCAGCCCCCCGGGTGGGGCCGCCACAGAGGGTGCGGCAGCGGGCTGCACGAGCCCCGCTACCACAGGGATCGGAGCGTTAGGAGAGCTCTGCAGGCTTCAGGCTGCTCTGGACTGCACTGTGCCCCTGCAGCTTCCCCGCGTGATGCTGACAGAAAGTGGGGCCTTTGGGAGGTGAAGAGGGTCAGATGAGGTTGTGCGCCCCAACCCCCCCAGCATCAGTGCCCGTATCAGCAGAGGCACCAGAGGGCCTGCTGTCTCCTGTCTCTGCCCCGTGAGGACACAGGAAGATGCAGCTGCCTATCAGCCGGGATCCGCCAGCACCCTGACCTCGGGACCTCCACCTCCAGACTGAGAAATAAGCGTCGGCGCTGCACACCCAGCCAGTGATGACGGGCAGGCATGGCAGCCCGAGCAGACCGGGACCCGGGCCGCCAGCCTGCGTGGAGAATCCAGGCTCAGGCCTGACGCCTAAGGGCGCCCGTCACCTCGCCACCTATGACGACAGATGATTACTCTGGGATCACGTGTTGTGACGGGGAGGCCGCAGAACCCCGTGGTCCAGCTCCCTGGAGCTGCTCCAGGCCTGGGTCTCAGGGGCCATCCAGGCCCGCTGGCAGGGGCCGCACTGCAGATGCAGGCCACTCTCACAGCTCTGCGGGAAGCCAGCCACAGGGTCCCCAGGAGGGACAGAGCCCTGGTTCCACACGAGCGGCTGGGGGCAGGTCCATCCTCCCCCTCCCCGCAGCCATGCTCAGAGGCTGCCAGTGTGTGTCCCTCGGAAGACAGCCGTCCAGTCCAAACTTCCCTAAGATCAGTCCTGACATCAAAGTCACCTCCAATCGCCCTTCCGTTCAGATCAAAGTCTGAGAGGAACAGAAGAGTGAGCTGGCTGTGCCTGTGTGGGTGACACCGTGCGCTGCTCGGAGACGGGAGCCGGCCCAGCATGTCCGCCCACGCGACTCACCTTCCGAGACCAGATACGGGGGGTTTATTGCGGCCTCCATGGTCTCCTCCAGCTCGCAGAAGGGGTTCTCCTCGAAGATCAGTGTGTACAGCGTGACCCCCATGGACCACATCTCCAGCTCCGGCCCCCGGTACCTGCCGGAGGAAGAGGAGGCACTCAGGGCACTGGGCCAGCCCCACAAGACAGCTGGGACCCCACACGTCACCCAAGAGCAACTCCCAGCGAGACGCACCACACCGCTCAACCACATCCGCCCCCACCAGGCACCCGCCACCCACTGGGGATAAGACGACAAGCAGAGGCCCACTCAGCAGGTGGCAAGGGGGGCTTCCTGGAGGAGGAGGAGGGAAAACCCGGGAGTGCAGGCAGTGCACAGGCCCCCAGGGACCTGGGGAGCCACGGCGGCCTCAGAGCAGGGCAGCCCGCCCTTCAGAAAAGACCTGAAGGAGCCCGAAGTGAGACTGGCACAGGCGAGCCTCTGTAAGGATGAAGCAAGCCCTCAACAGGGCAGGGAGGAGACGGTGGGGAGTGGCGTCCAGGGGCTGCCAGCCGGAGCAGCGGGCCGTGGGGATGGGGCCCCAGGGCGCTCTTGGTTCTCCTCTGTGCTTACAGATCCCCTCCTCCACTGTTCCTGGGCTCTGAGAGGCCGGCGCTCTGCCAGCCGTCTCTATGGTTCAGCCCACAGCGGACCAGCAGGGTGAATCCACCTTTGTCCTGCACAGAGGGCCAGGCCCCGTGCTGCCCCCGTGCTTGGTCCCTCAGGTGTGGAGCTGTGGGTGGGGGCGGGGACAGCCCGGCCCCCGGAGCCCTCGGGAGCAGCTGTGCTCATCAGACAGGAGTGCAGACGAGGCAGCTGAGGGAGCTGGTGAGCAGAGGCCCAAGAGGAGCCCTCTACCCTCCAGGGGCCACAGAGGGCCGGGGACAGCAGGAGGCAGGAGCCAGGGGCGGGGGGGCTGGGAGGCAATCGCACCGACAGGCCTCAGGGAAGTGGGAGGAAAGAGATGCCAGAACAAGAGATCAGACTCCCGGAGGAGGGGACTGCAGGGCTCTGGAGGCCAAGGAGAGGATCCAGTAGAGCAGAGCAGGGGCCAGCACAGCTGCCGTGAAGCTCCAGTGACGGACGCCGGCTGCGGCCGCGTGGCCTCCGGACACCAACCCTCTCCGCCATGGCGGCACAAAAGCAGCCGCCGACACCCGTGAGCCCACAGGCGTGGCCCTGGGCCAACAGCACTGTCCTTAGGACAGCAGTGGGGGCCAGTCTCCCACCCAGGGACGGAAGGTTGTGGAAACGAGAGGGAAGACGCGTGCAGGACCCATGGGGGAGGTCCTGGACGCTCCAGCCCCGAGCCTGCCTGGGAGACAGGTCAGAGCCACGCTTCTCCAGAGCACGTGTTCCAGAGGTGCAGTGAAGCACCCGCAGCCAGACCCGCCTGCAGCACAGCTCACACGGGCAGAGACCAGTTCCATTGCACGTGGATAAGACAGAAATCTACGCATTCGGGGTGCAAACACTGAGCACAGTTCCCGTGCAAGGTGGAGCCCTACAACCCCTGAGCTTCCCCTCGACCTTCCCTCTCTTGAGCTCCCTGAGACTGGGCCCTGCCCTGGCCAGGCCCCCAGCACAGAGCTGGACCCGCTTCTCATCTCAGCAAGAGCAGGGGCTCGCCCTGTGCCCAGCTGGCACGGAGGCAAGCCGGTCAGCGACAGCACCGCCCGCAGCAGCGGGTGCGCTCCAGCACAGGCCCCCTGCGTTAGCGCTCAGGCCTCACGCAGCCAGCCCAGCCGCACACCACCACGCTAGACAGTGAGTGTGGACATCAAGATAAACAGACCGACTAAAACAATTCTCTTCATTCCTTTCAAGAGCCCCAAATGCAGGGACTCTCTCTCTCCTCTTAACTTTGGACTCTACTGAACTCCAAACACAAAAGGCGAGAAGACAGCCTGATGGAACGCCTGGCCTCCCTTGACTGAGCTTCCCTTTCCTGCCCACTGACCTCCCAAAGCATACTGTGCCACTCGGCACCCTCATCACAAAGGGCACAGCCTGAAGCCGCTTCCCTCTGCTACCGCGGAAGGCGTGAGCACAGGTTGCCAGCCGGGGACACCTACGGGTTCCCCATGAGGACCTCGGGTGCGCAGTACTCGATCGTCCCGCAGAAGGTGTAGAAGAGCTTGCCCCGCTCCAGGTAGGCGGCTGAGCCAAAGTCGATGAGCTTGATGGAGAAGTCCTCAGCAATGACGATGTTCTCGTCCTTGATGTCCCGGTGGAGGATGCTCTCGGAGCGCAGGTACACCACGGCTGACACCAGCTGGAACAGGGGCCACGGTTGTGATAAGGACCCTTAACACGAGGCCTCAGAGAAAGAAAGTGAAGCCGACTCTTTGGGACCCCATGGACTGTAGCCCACCATGCTCCTCCATCCCTGAGATTTTCCAGGCAAGGATACTGGAGTGGGTTGCCATGCCCTCCTCCAGGGGATCTTCCCGATCCACGGACCGAACCCGGGTCTCCCATGTTGAAGGCACTCTTTACCATCTGAGCCACCAGGCCTGCTCCTCAGCAAATCCCCAGGAACACCAGGCGGCACCGTCAGCTAGAGGGACCACGTGTACAGCAGCTCTGCAGGACCCACTCACCTGTGGCTGTGCCCTTCCAGGGAAGCCCCACATAAACACAGCTTCTAAACAGTTTCTAGGTATCAGCCTGTGTGCCACCAGTGACCTCCCCGGCAGACATTCACTCACCCACAACAGGCAGAACGATCGTCTAGGGAGGACAGACAGACGGCAGGAGCCACAGGACGCGTGGCGGACGCCTGAATGAGTGTGGCTGGGTTGTGTGGGCTGTGGCCCAGGAGAAGGCCCAGAGGGGCAATGAGTTCCCCAGAGCTCATCGGGCAGCTCGAGCAGGGCTGGGAGCGGAAGCCCAGGCTCCAGGCTGCAACTTCCAGGCTCTGGCAGCTTCTCAAAGAGCAGCGCAGAGTGGAGCCGTGCTTTCCCCAACGCGTGCGGCCTTTCGGCAGTGCGGCCTCAAAGGAACTCCCCGGGAAACGGGCCAAGCCCATCAGTGCCCACTGTCTGCACTGCGAGAGGGTGGTCACTAGCGTGCACTGCTGCCTGCCCGTGCTGCACGTGTGGTGGGGGAGATCAACAGCAGTAGCATCTCCGTGAAGTTTAAGTAAAATTAGCACGATTTCTGACCCCACTCATAACGTGGACACCAGCTGCACCGATCAGCACAGTGAATTCACGGACACAGCGGTTCAGATCGCTAGAGACAATTTTACACTTACAAATGAGTATCTTTGAGTCAGAAGCAACAATTAATGGCAGACAAACTAAGCTGAATTAGTTAACTTTAAATAAATAAAGAGGGCTTCTCCAATGGCTCACCAGATAAAGAATCTGCCTGCAATGCAGAGGACACAGACACACAGGTTCAATCACTGGGTTGGAAAGATCCCCGGGAGAAGGAAATGGCAAGCCACTGCAGGATTCCTGCCTGAGAAATCCCAGAGGAGCCTGGTGGGCTGCAGTCCAGTGGGGCACGAAGACTCAGCACGAGCAAAGGTAAGAGTTCTCTTGGCCAGAAAAAATTCACATACACATGCACGCGAGTGTGTGCATGCCTGCACATGTGTGTGCAGATGACATGTGTGCATGTGCACGTGCAACACTGCACAGATGTGCGTGCGCACACATATTCACACTCACACTCACACGTGTATGTACATACATCGACATACACACATACACACGAACGTATGGGGCTCCAGGTGGGAAGCAGAAGCCGCACGTTGCTCTGAATATGGACGACTTTGAGGGTTATTAACGACAAAGCAGTGACAGGCCCGAATGGGAGGCGAGCCGCGCACCGCGGAGGCGAGCCGCGCACCGCGGAAGAGGGCCGCTCACCGCGGAGGCCGCGCACCGCGGAGGAGAGCCGCGCACCGCGGAGGAGAGCCGCGCACCGCGGAGGAGAGCCGCGCACCGCGGAGGAGAGCCGCGCACCGCGGAGGAGAGCCGCGCACCATGGGGGCCATGCACCGCTGAGGAGAGCCGCGCACCGCGGAGGAGGGCCGCGCACCGCGGAGGAGAGCCGCGCACCATGGGGGCCGCTCACCGCGGAGGAGAGCCGCGCACCGCGGAGGAGGGCCGCGCACCGCGGAGGAGGGCCGCGCACCGCGGAGGAGAGCCGCGCACCGCGGAGGAGAGCCGCGCACCGCGGAGGAGAGCCGCGCACCGCGGAGGAGAGCCGCGCACCGCGGAGGAGAGCCGCGCACCGCGGAGGAGAGCCGCGCACCGCGGAGGAGAGCCGCGCACCGCGGAGGAGAGCCGCGCACCATGAGGGCCATGCACCGCTGAGGAGAGCCGCGCACCGTGGGGGCCGCTCACCGCGGAGGAGAGCCGCGCACCGAGCAGACGCGACCTAGAGCTGGCGGCAACACACACGCTTACACGGGACACTGCAGTTCTGTAGAGCCCTGAGTCCATATTCACACTTGATGCTCACTGTGCACACTGATTTACAAAAGGGCTGTGGGGACTTATTGCTGAAGTTGAAAAGTATGGATCATAGAGTCAGCGCATCAGCAGCCCTGAACCAACGGCAGTCGGGCAGCAGCTGTGGGTAAGCGACTCCACGTGTCATGTCACACGGAAACCTGTTTGCCATGAAGATTTCAGACACAAACCTCCACCATCAAGTAAAGGAGATGCCTGATAACCTTCCAGAGGAGGAAGACGGGGAGAGGTGGCATTCTTTGGGCAGAACTGTGATGACCAAAACTTACAAGTAGGTGCCTCTGAAATTTAATTTCAGAAACCCAGTAATTTCCGGGCATTCATAGCTATGGGGAAGAAATATCAGTTCATGGAAGCTGTTAGTAGAAACCAAGTCAGCTCCAGGAAACCAAGAGCAAACCTGTGGACTGGTCACATCCCCCTATTCTGCACCCCTGGCATCCCTCCATCTTTTCCAGGGAGCTAGGAATCATCTGGAATGAAATTCCCACATTCCCCAAACCGAAGAACTGTTTTCTCCCCCGCCCCACCCCAATACCCAATTTCTCTTTCACAGAACACCTTTCTACTCTCCCTTTCCAAAAAATAACAAACAGACTAAGATCAATACATGGACAGACAGGAAGGAAACCAAGACAGATACTCAGCGTAAACCGAGATGGCCAGAACCACAGTCTTTGCAGGCTAATCGCCTGGACCGCTCCACCCACCCAGCACTTCTGTGCGCCTGCCTCGGCGTGCTGCCCAGAGGCCTCTGCACTCTCTGATTTAGTCCCAGCAGTCCTGTGAGACGCTGGCTCGAGTGAGGTCCATGTACAGGTGAGCAGGGTCTCCCCGTGGTGGACAGGCTTCAGATCAGATGCACAGCCTGCAAGCCCAGTCCGAGAGCTACACTGGTTCCTCTTTGCGGCTGGGTGGGTATCATTTGAATATAAATACATTTTAATCTTCATCCCACATCCTCGGTCACCCCAGGGTGATGCTTGGCCTCACCCTTTCTCCCCAACCCCAACCTCACTCTCTCTACTTCAACAGCAGAATTCTCTTCTCGAAACACGTGTCCTACTCAGTAACATCCCCAAACCGGAGGCCAGGTCCAGCATCACTGACTCTGGAGTCCTGGGCCCAGGCAGCCAGGCCCATTCTTACCTGTCGAAAGATGTAGCTTGCCAGGGGCTCGTCGAGGCTGGGATGGCGGTCAATGAATGCAAACAAGTCCAGGCCGCAGCCATGCTTTTCCATTACCAGCTGGAAGAAGCCTTGGTTCTCAAACACGTCCAGTACCTGGAGAGAGAGACGAGCTGGGTCCGGCCCTGCCAGGACACCTCCAGGGCAGCGCGCTCAGGCATGGGCATAAGACGGCAGCCCACCTTGATGATGTTTGCGTGCTCCACCTTGCACAGGATGGCAATCTCTAAAGTGACCTTCCCAAGCTTGGGGTCCTCAATCCAACAATCCTCCAAGACCTACTCCAGGAAACCAAGAGCAAACCTGTGGACTGGTCACATCCCCCTATTCTGCACCCCTGGCATCCCTCCATCTTTTCCAGGGAGCTAGGAATCATCTGGAATGAAATTCCCACATTCCCCAAACCGAAGAACTGTTTTCTCCCCCGCCCCACCCCAATACCCAATTTCTCTTTCACAGAACACCTTTCTACTCTCCCTTTCCAAAAAATAACAAACAGACTAAGATCAATACATGGACAGACAGGAAGGAAACCAAGACAGATTCTCAGCGTAAACCGAGATGGCCAGAACCACAGTCTTTGCAGGCTAATCGCCTGGACCGCTCCACCCACCCAGCACTTCTGTGCGCCTGCCTCGGCGTGCTGCCCAGAGGCCTCTGCACTCTCTGATTTAGTCCCAGCAGTCCTGTGAGACGCTGGCTCGAGTGAGGTCCATGTACAGGTGAGCAGGGTCTCCCCGTGGTGGACAGGCTTCAGATCAGATGCACAGCCTGCAAGCCCAGTCCGAGAGCTACACTGGTTCCTCTTTGCAGCTGGGTGGGTATCATTTGAATATAAATACATTTTAATCTTCATCCCACATCCTCGGTCACCCCAGGGTGATGCTTGGCCTCACCCTTTCTCCCCAACCCCAACCTCACTCTCTCTACTTCAACAGCAGAATTCTCTTCTCGAAACACGTGTCCTACTCAGTAACATCCCCAAACCGGAGGCCAGGTCCAGCATCACTGACTCTGGAGTCCTGGGCCCAGGCAGCCAGGCCCATTCTTACCTGTCGAAAGATGTAGCTTGCCAGGGGCTCGTCGAGGCTGGGATGGCGGTCAATGAATGCAAACAAGTCCAGGCCGCAGCCATGCTTTTCCATTACCAGCTGGAAGAAGCCTTGGTTCTCAAACACGTCCAGTACCTGGAGAGAGAGAAGAGCTGGGTCCGGCCCTGCCAGGACACCTCCAGGGCAGCGCGCCAGGCATGGGCATAAGACGGCAGCCCACCTTGATGATGTTTGCGTGCTCCACCTTGCACAGGATGGCAATCTCTAAAGTGACCTTCCCAAGCTTGGGGTCCTCAATCCAACAATCCTCCAAGACCTTCTCCTTCTTAATGAACTTCACCACCACCTACGAGAGAGACAGGGGATGCCACTGCAGCCCTTCCCACTGGCCCCCAGCAGCTGTGGAGCGTTCACCTCCAACCTAACCCCCCACCTCCACCCCCACGAGTCCTGGGACGTGAAAGAAGAAACCTAGTCACACCGTCCAACGTGAGGGGGCTAGGAGCAAGTCAGCAGGCAGCCGGAAGTCCCAAGTGGACCAGCGGGAGGATGGGGGAAATGGAGGAACCGGGCGGGCTGATGGCAAAACCAGCCCCTGAAGGTCTCGGAGCAGGTGTTCCCCAGACGCCCCACACCACCCCTATTTCTCAACGGAGGACTGGATGTCCCGAACCAAGAAAATGAAATAAGAGGCCTGAGAACTGGCAAAGAAATGAACAAAAATGTCAGTCATGTTGGTTTTGAGAACTAACCAGAGAATTCCACAAGATGGGCGGACACAGACAAATACATGGAAACAACGGTGTGGTGCAGCCACAGAAAAGAAAAAGGAAGCCCACAGGCCCGCTGGAGTGCTGCGAGAGTGAGACGGCTGCCCTCAGATAAAGATGACGACAGAGACAGCTCGAGTCAGCCAGGAAGCACGCGGCGCCCAGAGCAGTGTGTTTAAACCTCTAGGAGGTGTGAGCACACTTAGCACAGAAAACGCCACACAGCACAGCGCTCAGTATTAAGTCACAGCTTAGAAACACACACTCAATCCAAGAAGCTAGAAAAATAGCAAAGTTTACAGAAAGTACCGGAAAAGCAACATAAAGAAAAGAAACACCTGATGAAAAGCATGAGCAGTTCTCTGGCAAGTCCAGCAAAGAGGAGAGCGCGTGCACACGCAAGGGAGGCGAGCAGTGGGCGCAGCTCCGGCCAGGAGCGGCGGCAGCCGTGATGCCACAGCACCAGACACCACTGGCGTCCCCAGCTCCACAGGCCCCACGTGACTGACGCGAAGAAAGGAAAAACACTCACCTATGCACGAATATAAATGAGAAAATCCCAAATACAAATGTTAGCAAGCCAGGGGGCTTCCCTGGTGTCCTGGGGCTTAGACTCTGCACTCCCAGTGCAGGAGACCTGAGTTTGATCCCTGGTCAGGGAACTAGATACCACAAACTGCGACTAAAAATATCCCACACGCTGCAACTAAGATCCAGAGCCGCCAAACAAGTAAATATAAATATCAAAAATATATATTAGCAAGCCAAGTTCAGCAACACACTAAAAAATGTTATAAGGCAATGAAGGATTGAGTCTACACATAAAAGTTGACTGTGGTCACTCACATATTAATAAAGAAACAAAACATGATCATTGCAATAGATGCTGAAAAGTCATTTGGCCTAAGTCAACATTTATCCCTTAAGTTAAAAAAAAAAAGTGAACTGAAAATGAAACAGCCTCAAACAAAAGGTATCCATCAAGAAATGAAAGGAGTCACTGGAGTGGGCAGAGGACCAGCAGGAGGCTGGGCGGCATACCTGTCACTCCTCCCGGCTCTGCAGGTCCAAGTCAGGGTGACAGCAGGAAGGAAAGAGAGGCGATGAGAGCGAGGAACAGAGAAGGGGCACGAGCACCGGCGCCAGCAGAGGGCCAAGCAGACCGGCGCAACACCACTAGCCCCAGCACGACTCTCACAGTCCCCCTGCTGCCCAGCCAAGCACGCGGCTGCGGCGGATTCCAGCAGAAGCGTGGCGACAGGCCCACACGGGCCCTCCCAGGAAGCAGCGGGCCAGGCCCGGGTGTCCGGGCAGCCTGGGCCTTTGCAGGGACAGGCAGCATGGTCACCAAACGCCCCGGCAACTGCAGGTCTACCCACAGTGGGACTGGGAAGAAGGGTGTGAGGTGCATCAGAGCCACCCCCCAGCACCCAGAACCCCCACCCCTCGGGAGCCCAGTACCTCCTTATTCGCCTCCTTGTCCACCGCCGTCCACACGAAGCCAAAGGCCCCGCTGCCGATCGGGCTGAGCGTGCTGTACTTAAGGGCGTACGCCCCCTCGCAGGCCGCCAGCCCCTCCGGCTCCATGGCCTTGGGGGTCTCCTCAAACCAGGGCTTGGTTCCAAGCACCTGCAACCACAAACACAAGTCTGAGGGACCGCACACAGCACACTGAAGGAGGGACAGCAGAGGCGGCCGTGGCCCTCTGTCTGAGAGCGGCAGCCCACTCCTCGGGGCCCTGGGGTCCCCAGCCCGAGCTGCTCTCCAGAGGGCACAACCAGGGCCTCAGTGTGCCAGTCCAAACTGGCGCTCACCCGGCCCCACCATGCACGTGGAGCACATGCCGAGTTGAAAGCCCACGTGCGGCTCGCGCCTCACCCAGGAGGTCGGACGGCAGTGTGAGGAGCCACGCAGAGCCTCTGCGCCCTGGAGGGCACGGGGTGCTGACAGGAGGGCACAGCAGGCACCATCCACAGACACCCACCTCCCCCAGGCTGGCCGCGGGCAGCTCACAGGTAGAGTGAGCAGAGCCAGGCAGGCTGGCCAGCAGTAGGCGGGTCCGCAGCAGGTCCTTCACCAGCCAGCAGCAGAAGAGGGTGGCCGGGCCCTGGAGCTCCACGCGCCGCACCTCAACTGCACACCTGCGGAGGGCGGTGAGACCGGGCCCCCACTGAGCCCCACAGCCGTGCGGGCAGGGTCCCCGTGCCCACAGCAGGGCATGGCTGAGGCTGGCAGCCACACATCCCCGGCAGAGGGCCCGGGGCTGGCCTGTCCCACAAGCGACGTGGGAGACCTGCCCCTAGCCACCAACGCAGATGAGCCTCGAGAAGCTGCCCCAGCACCCTCCACGCACACAGCCACACACACAGGTGCCACCCGGCTCTGCACACTGTACGCCACAGCACACCACCCGGGCACAGGCGTTTGCTGACACAGCCTCCTGGGGACACAGCAAAGCAAGTGTGACTGTCTTCTTCCTGGCAGGGGGTTTACAGGTTATTTTACTTTCTTCTTTTTAGTCTTTTATTTCTAGTATTTCTACAAGTAACATATATTACTCATAAGACTTTTTAAGGTTAGGAATAAAGCCCAGTAGTCAACACTAGGAAACTGGCAATGAGGAAAACAACTGGCTGAAATACAGCACCACTGGAAAATTAGGAACATTAAAAGGGACAAGCTAAAGGGCTGACCGCCAGCCCCAGGGCGGAGGTTCCAGGAAGGTCAGCCTCCTGGCACACGGAGCACATGCACACTTGAAACCCCACGCCTGGCAAACCTCACCCAGAATGTCAGAAGACAGTGTGGAGAGCCACACAGAGGCCCTCCCCTCCCCGCAAGGCGCTCACGGGAGGGCAGCTCGGTCCTCACCCAGACCTGGCTGGCCCCGAAGCCCGACAGCCTGCGGAGAGCCGAGCCGCGCCTCCCCACCCGCGGGACTGCCGAGGCCGGGGCCCTGGGGCCCCAGGCCATGCTGCCCTGCACAGAACAGCCAGACCCCAGGCTGCCCCCCAGCATGCGTGCTTGAGGTCATTTCAGGAGGCAAACTATAACTTCAGGCTCTTTTCTTAATATAATTCATCATTTCTGCCACACTATTCCAGAGGTGAAGCCTCCCAAGACACCAGGATGAGGAGGCCCCCCACCCCCATGAGCCCACTCTGGGGTCAGCAGGGCAGCAAAGCAGGCCCCGTCCGCCCGCACATACTCAGCTGCGAGCCGTCCCGGTGATAGCAGCTCCCCGCGTAGGTGCCCTCCTGGATCTCCGGCTGCAGGTCGGCGGCCCTGAGGGGTGCAGGGCCGGGGCCCTCAGCTCTTACGGGCGTGGAGGTGACCTGGAGGCTCAGCCCAGGTGCCTCCAATGGGCGCTCATCCTCAGGGCCCGCTGCCGGCACAGCGAGCACACCGCTCGGGCTGTCGCGGCCGTTCGCGTCCCGGTGCTCGGAGGACACCAGACAGGTGTGGGGAGGCTCCGTCTCCTCCAGGCCCAGGCGGCTCTCACGGAAGCGCCGCCCACCACGCAGATCAACACAGGTGCCGGTCAGCAGCAGCAGCTCCCGGTCATCCAGCACGTCTGAGCGCTGCCTGTGCAGGGCACCCACGTCTGCATCCGAGCCCACCAGCGAAGGCGAGGATGTGCCCCCGAGTTCAGACGTGGCGCACGAACAGTTAGAAGAAGTTCGGTCTGTCCAGTCCCTGAAAACAAGTTCCTTGAGGTTCCAGGAAAATGAATTCTCACTAGCCTCTGGTGCCTCCACAGCCTCCAGAGCACCAGGCAGGTCGGTGGCCAGGGCGTAGCAGGCCGAGGAGCTGCCCGAGCGGCCGCCCCGTGGTTCTGCGGCTCTCAGGTCCGACAAGGACGCAGGGGCAGAGGGCGGGAGCTGCCCCGTCAGGACCAGCTCAGCACAGGAGACGCCCCGAGGCCCCGCGAGGCTCCAGGTGGACAGCTGCTCCTTTATCAGGCATGTATGCAGCTCCTCTCTGTCCTGCTGCGCCCCCAGCCAGGGCTCGTCCAAAGGCGGCGTTGAAAACAAGAGCTGCAGCGTCCCCGAGGGACTGGGGGCCAAGCGCGGGCTTCCTGGCAGCGTGCTCCGCTCCCCTTGGGGGCCCTGCCCCGCCAGACAACCCTCGGTGTGGGGCACGGCTGTGGCAACGTCAGGACCCTGGTCTGAATCCTGGGGCCGCCCCGCCCCGCCCGCACCTCCTGACACGGGCCCTGCGTCCCATCCCAACCACTCCTGTGTGCACTGGGGATGGCAGCTTCTGAGTCTTCCTGGGAAGCAGACGGCTCCGTGTCCGCCAGCTCAGACTGGCTCCCCCGCTGAGGGCCCCGGCCGAGGCGCTCCGCTATCACCAGCTGCTCTTGCTCTGAGACAGAGCGCTGCTGGCCCTCGGGTGACGACGAGCCGCTGTGGGCAGATGGGCCTCCCTCGGGCATGCCTCGCGGGCGCTCGGGTGGTGACCGTCTTCCTCCTGGGATGCTGTCCCCTCTGCGGGTTGTGACATGGGACAACACAGTCACTTAGGAGCCACAGAGATCACATGGACTCCCCCTCTAGCAGAGACCAGCACAAAGCAATTACCACCGTGAGCAGGACAGGAGAGAAGGTGAACTTTTATAACAAAGTTAAAAAATGACAAACGAAGGCACATGTTCTCCAGACAAATCCGCTCAGCAGTGGCTCACGCAGGCTCAGTTGGAGTGCTCGACCCTGTGCGCAAGGCTGCAGACCCCACGCTCACCGGGCCCGAGGGCGGCCAGGCGCCCTGCATGGCGGGTGGCGTGGGGAGAAAGGGGAAGAACCATGACAGCCACAAACGCCACCAGATCCACAGCACAGAGTGGGAGGGCAAGAGGAGTCGGGGCTGGGAGAGCCGGGCGCGGGGTCCTGGGAGCCAGAGCACAGAGCCCGGGCACACTGGGGGCGGGGGGCCACAGAGGGGGGGCCACCGTGGCCCCATGACTGCAGAGCCACGAACAGGGGTCCAGCCCGGCCACCAACACCCACACGCAGTGCTGGGCACTGCCCCGGCTCAGCCCAGGCCGGACAGCGGCCCCAGGGCAACAGAGAGTGGCCGTGCCCGGCCTGGCTGGGGGACAGCCGTGCAGCTGCGTGAGCACTGCTGCAGAGGGCCAGGAAGAGGCACCGAGAGGCAGGCCCCGCTCGAGGACCGCTGCAGGGGAGGTGGCTGTGAGGGGATTCCGAGGACCTGCAGGACTCTCCAGGGGAACCGAGGAGCAAGGGGCCCTCCCCTCCTTCACAGGCATTCTCATAGCACGGCTTCAAAACATCAAGAAAACCAGAAAACTGTGTGATGTCCATAAACCCCACACAATGGCTAGCAAGAGAAGCCGGACCCAAGGAAGTGCACCCAGCCGAGCTCAGGACAGGCCCTGCTGCCCCGTGTCCAGAGCCCAGGGCAGCGAGGGCCGCGAGGGGAGCGGCAGCAGCCCCTCCCGGGGGAGAGGAGAAGGGCCAGCCGGGGTTGGTGCCCTACTGTACATTCAGTCTCCAAGTGACTTTCCAAGATGAGAAACTGGCGGAAAACACACCAAAGCGCTGCACGCAACACAAGGGGATTCTCACCCCACTTTCCTGAGCTTTCCAAACTGAACCCTCCTCCTCGAAATAGAGTACTGTGTTATTTAAAAACGCACAGCAAACAGGGTCAAGTGGTTTCTGGGACCAGTCCCCTGGATCCTGCCTAAACGCGTCCTTCCCTGTACAGCAGGCCTGCACGCGGCAGCAGAAGGGCCATGCGGGGGCGCCGGCGTCACCTCCGCTCCATCCAGGGCTCCCTCCCCGCCCGCGCACACCCACCCCTCCCGCGGAGGGCTTACCCGGGAGCGGGCGGCGCCAGCGGGCAGGCGGGGAGGGAGCCCCCGGGGGCCGTGGGGCATGTGTCCTGGCTCTCAGCTAGCTTTGGGGTCTCGGTGTCCACCTTTGGATCTGGCAAAAAAGAGTGTTTCCAACTGGCTTGTGGATGCCACTGAAAACCGCCTCCTCTCCGCTGGGCAGGGGCGTGACCTGACTGCAGAAACGCTGCCAGGCCCACGCCCACAGCGCAGCCCTGGCTCCCAGCCGGGCCTGGGCCCCTCACTGCTACAGCCCCCAGGAGCTCCTCTGACTGCGGGGGAGAACCAGAGGCCTGAGGGCTGAGGCTGCGCCTCGCCTCAGGGCCGCTGGCCTCCGCGCATGCCCAGCCTGCTCCCTTGCCAGGAGGCTCTGCTCCTTCCGGCCTGGGGTCCCAAGAAGGCAAGCAGCCCCGCTCTGTCCCCCTCTGGAGCAAAGGGTCTTCTCCGCCTTATTGCTATACTGGCACCGCCTGACTCTGCCCAGGCTCCAGAGGCCAGATAGAGTGCCAGCCCACAGCAGGGCCGGGACACCACAGTAACCAGGGCGGCAGGGGCGCGACGTCCATGCTACTCAGCGGCCTGCGCGGGGGAGGCTCCCAGGAAGGTTCCAGCCCCACGGGCAGGAGCGGCGGACAAGCACCACAAGCAAGCGTGCGATGCCCACAGGTCCGCTCTGGAGACCATGGGGCAGAGCTCCTGGGACGCCGCCCACCCACTTCCTACAAAGAACACGAATCACACGCACTGAAAGAAGTTAGATTCTGGAAAAAGAGAAAAGAGCATCAGTGACAAAGAAAAAAAAAAAAACCAAAGACAAAAAAAGGAGTCTTTCCAGAAAGGAGAAACCCAGATACAACAAAGGAAATCCCATGTTAAGAAAAGGGTCACTCAGAGAGGGTCAGTAGCCTGACAAAGCATCTTTTAAAAAAACTGAATACCAGGGACATCCCTGCTGTCCAGTGGTGAAGAATCTGCACGTGCAAAGCAGGGTAGGTGGTTTGATGCCCGGTAAGGAAGCGAGATCCATGCACCACAAACCAACTAAGGCCACAACCACAACCACTGAGCTTGCACACACTGGGGCCGGTGTGGCACGAGACGGGAGGCCGTGCACTACAGAGATCCTGCAAGACACGGGGAACACCCCAACACCGCAGCCAAGGCCTGACAAATACACCTGACAGGGAGAGCTCATGTCCCGTCAGACGCCACACAGTCACGTCTGAGGCCCAACACACACCGTCTGACAGTGAGACTCACGTCCTGTCAGACGCCACACAGTCACACCTCAGGCCCGACACACATCATCTGACAGTGAGACTCATGTCCTGTCAGACGCCACAGTCACACCTCGGGCCCGACACACACCATCTGACAGGGAGACTCACGTCCTGTCAGACGCCACAGTCACACCTCGGGCCCGACACATACCATCTGACAGGGAGACTCACGTCCTGTCAGACGCCACAGTCACACCTCGGGCCCGACACACACCATCTGACAGGGAGACTCACGTCCTGTCAGACGCCACAGTCACACCTCGGGCCCGACACACACCATCTGACAGGGAGACTCACGTCCTGTCAGACGCCACAGTCACACCTAAGTCCTGACAGATACCATCTGACAGTGAGACTCACATCCCGTCCGACACCACACAGTCATAGTTCCCCTCACTGACTGTATTAAATCCACTGGTGTTTCCTCCAAGTCCAAGTCTTTCCATAGACTCGCCCTCAGGTGACAGCACCCGTGGGCGCCGACCTGGGAGGGCCCCCGAGCTGACACTGCGCTGCCCGGTCAAGCCTCCTGGAGCAGAAGTGAGCTCCCTGGAGGCTGCCGGAGCCTCCGCTGGCCTTTGCTTCCCGGGGCTCCACCTGCAGAGAACAGAGAGGGGTCCACACAGTGGGAGCCCCACACTGCACCCCAAACACGGTCCTACAGTGTCACAGTGTGGACTCAGGGCTTTTATTGGAGTCATCTTAAATGTTGAGTTAAAAGCACTAGAAGGCCTCCCTCGTGACTCAGGGTAAGGAATCCGTCTGCCCGTGCAAGAGACGCAGATCCAGTCCCTGGTCTGGGGCGACCCATGTGCCGAGGGCGGTGAGGCTGGGCGCCACCGCTGCTGAGCCTGTGCTCTAGATCCCACGAGCCACAGCCGGAGCCACGAGCCTCAGCCACTGGAGCCCAGGGACCCGAGAGCTGCTGCTCCTCAACAGAGGCCACTGCAACGAGAAGCCCTCCACCCTGACTAGAGAGGAGCCTCTGCTCTCCACAGCTAGAGAAAAGCCTGCCCGGCGACAAAGACTCTGCACAGCTAAAAGTAAGTAAAGGAAAAAAAACACTGGAAATGGACAAAACTAAACAAATCCTACAAGACTGCTGACTCAGGGATGGATCTGACACCAGTCCCGCCTTCAGCTACTTATATAAAGCTACGTCACTTACTCGCACAGAAAGACTGCCAACTAGCTGTGGCGCCGGACGCAGGCACACGTGACTCACTTGGGCATCTCCCGTCCTGCGCTCTGCACCAACACAGCTGTGAGGCCCACACAAGCGTCCCACCCCTGGGAACGTGGAAGGCCCACAAGAGACAGAGAAGACCACCAAATCCACAGAACAGGGTCCCCACACCACCACCACCCCTCATCATGCCCACACCCGCCCCCAGCTCCAGCCCCTCTCCCGTGGAGGGGGTGGCCCGGGAGGAGGAGGGGGCTGTCCTCACCCTGGGCTGTGCCAGCAGGCTCGTCCCCCGTGCTGACCCCAGGCCCACTCTGGATGCCAGCGTCTGGGCAGCTGGCCAGGTCCTGCAGAGGTAAGGAGCTGTCGTAGGCAAGGTCCATGTGGTGGTAGAAACCAGGAATCAGGAAGGTGATGTTCTAGGAAACAAAGGGTGCTTCAGAACTCGGCGAGGCCCCGCCTGGGCAGAGAGCGCAGAGGACGTGAGCAGGCCTGGACGAGGTCCGGAACAACCCCAGGTCAGGCTCCTCTCGGCAGGTCCGAGCATCCCCGATGCCCACTAAGGAAATCGTAACTAGTTCCCCTTTCCCTTAGCAAACCCTAACCAGCCTGTGCTCACATACTCCCTGCAAGGGTCCCACGTTCCTACGGGAAGCCCTCGTCCAGAAAGTACCCCAACTGTGTGATCGCTGACTTCAATTCAAACTAGCACGGCTATTAGGAAACAGGAAAGGGTCTCTTCTGAGGCTCTGGTTAAAGTTCTGGCTGGCTGGCTGGCTGGCTGGCGTGCAGTGCTGGCCCCAGCAAGGGTGGCGAGAGGGGATGGCTGCCCATGGGCATCAAGGTGCTCAGTGGAAGGTATGGGGAGCCCAGGCCAGCACCCACCTCAAGAGCCAGGCCAGCCAAGCGTGGGGCAGGGGGCTGCTCACATGTTGAGTGACACGGCACACAGCAGCCTCTCCCTCCAGCGTGAACCACCCCTCCACCAAGAGGGGGCCCGTGCCCCTCCCCAGAAGCCCTGGAGGACCGCTGAGACCACCAGGGAGGCCCCTCTCAGGCGGCCTGAGAGGCTCGCCTACCCACAGAGCCCAGCCCACTCCAAGAAGGAGGTTTTACAGAGACGCTCCTGTGAGCCGCCCCACCGCCGCCCCGGGATGGTGGGAGGAGGCATGGAGGCTGTGACACCACCCTGCAGGACCTCAGACCAGACCTCGTGTGGGACAGGCTTTTGGGCAGAGCCCCTTCCCTCTCCTGGGGGGCACCCGGCACGCAAGGGCTCTGCTGGAGGTCCAGACAAACAGGCACAGGCAGGGCATGGGGCCAAGGCAGAGGTCCCACTCTCTGGGCACAAGCCCCCAGGGGAGCGGCCACCACAGCAGCAGGCCAGCACACAGGCCGGTGGGGTCACGCCCGGACCCCAGCCCACCTTGCCCAGGAGCTCAGCCTTTCCGTAACCGAACAGCATAAGGGCAAAGCTGTGGTTGATGCCGTAGATGGTCCCGTCCGGCAGGAGTGTGATGAGCCCGCTGATGGTGGAGAACACCCAGATGGACGCTGAGTAGCCCCCACCGGGGGCCGCCTCGCCATCTTCAGCCTCCTCGCTGCCAGCCTGAGACTTCAGCTTCAGGCTCACAGGGAAGGTGGCACCATCCCTGGCTCTTCCGACGGACCTCTGAATCTTGAGGTGCTGGGAGAAAGACACACCACTGTGCCCACCGTGGCACCTCTGGGGGCCCAGGCTGTGAGGCTTTGCTGCTCAGCCGGCACCCCCGGGACACCCACCCTCCACCCTGCTCTTCCTGCCTCATCTCCCCAGCACCCCCCCAACCCTAGAGAGGGAAGGCAGAGACCTGACCAAGAGCTGCGGCTGGCCCGGGACCCAAGCCAGCACGGCTGCTCCCCACTACAGAACAGCCCAAACATGGTGCACATGGGCCATCAAGCCATGCTCCAGGACCAGTCTGGCCCCTCTCCCAACCCTGCAGGAAGCGAGTGTCTGTCTGCTCCCCACCTAGAACACCAGGCCCCAGTGCCCGCCTCTACAGCCATGGGGTGGGGGCTCCCCAGACTGCTGGCCTCCGGGTGGTTTGTCCATCTCCACTCTGCCTCCATGACACCCTATCATCCACACAACCAAGTCCTCCACATGTTTCTCTGCTTTAAATGCTCAGAACCTGTCCGCACTCCCAAGCAAATTGCACAAGCGTCTAACAGGCTTTCCAAAAGGTCAGATCCTTTCTGCTCTCGAGACGGCTGTTCCCCAGGCCTCTGTCTACCCCTCACCCAGTGCTGCCTGCCTTTTTAAGGGTTCCCCCGCAAGATCTGCAGAGGCCCGCGGCCCGAACATGGGGGAGCTCCCTGCACCTGACTGGGGGCAGAATCAAGACCCCAGGCTTCCCCTGGTAAGACCCCGGGCCCCAGTGAGCCCCAAGGAAAGGGGCACAGCCTCTTTTGCGGCAGAGGTGGCAGGTGGACCCAGTGTGGAGCTGCTGGGAGCGCGCCTGCACAGGCCTTTCAGCGCACACATGTGCGCATGCCTCCTGTCCAGAGTTAAGCAAGGGCCTCCCAGGCGGTGCTAGTGGGAAAGAACCCACCTGCCAGTGCAGGAGCCAGAAGAGACCTGGGTTCGATCCCTGGGTTGGAAAGACCCCCTGGCGGAGGGCATGGCAACCCACTCCAGGATTCCTGCCTGGAGAATCCCATGGACAGAGGAGCCTGGAGGCTACAGGCCAGAGTGGCGAAAAGCAGGACACGACTGAAGCGACTTAGTGTGTCCAAAAGGACTCCCGCCAGCACGCCAGAGTTAAGCACAAGAGGCTGCCAAGCGGTCCCCTACTGCGGCTGCGCCAGCCGAGCTGCCCAGTGCCGGGCTTCAGGAGGTCTGCTGTCTCAGGACAGAGCAAGGGGCATAAAGAGAGGAAGGTGCAGGAGGGGAGGCTTCCCGTCGACCTAGAGGGACTGAAACAAGCACCCCGCCGCCCGGGAGGGCCCGGCTCTCAGCTGGAAGCCAGACGAGAGCCAGGGAGAGCCCACGGCGCCCTGGCAGGGCCCATCTCCTGCAGCAGCAGAGCCGACCTCACCCCAGCTTGACCACCCCTGACTGTTTGACCCTGCAGGTCGGTGACTGCAACGCCCGGTGAATCCCAGCAGCGCAGTCACTGTGCGAAGGCCGTGCACTAGTTGTGAAACAGGGCCCCTGGGGCCTGGGGTTCCAGCTGAGAAGAGACCCACCCCTGCCCAAACCCCTACTGGTCCCCAGAGCTGCTGAGCGACCACCACCACCCGACCCACAGTCAGTCCTGATTTGGGTGGGAGACGACGCCCACCAGTCACTCCTGCTCCTCGAGCCCCGAAACCTCTCAATAAAGAGGCCCCAACAGGAGCTCCAGGAAGGGGACCAGGGGTAGGGGTGGCCAGGCGGGCGCTGCAGAGGCGCTGAGCCTCGGTCACGACTGCAGTGCACACAGCCCTGCTGGCAGGCCGTGGAGCTAGGCCTAAGAACTCGACCGACATGAGCTGGAGAGACACCAGCAGCCACAGGGCCCAGCCGCGGCCAGGCAGCGCCGGTGGTCCGAGCCCTGCCCTGAGGACCTACCCTGGGGATGTGCTCGCCAGGAGGGGGCAGCTGCAGGGAAGGGATGAGGTCTGTGATGCGCTGCCCGACCACCTCCTCCCCAGACGCAAAGCCATGCAGGTGCGCGAAGAGCCCGTCGCAGGACGTCACGGTGCCCTGGGAGGAAAAGCCACTGTTAGGCCTTGTGACCCATGTTTCAAGGCTACAGGCCAGAGTGGCGAAAAGCAGGACACGACTGAAGCGACTTAGTGTGTCCAAAAGGACTCCCGCCAGCACGCCAGAGTTAAGCACAAGAGGCTGCCAAGCGGTCCCCTACTGCGGCTGCGCCAGCCGAGCTGCCCAGTGCCGGGCTTCAGGAGGTCTGCTGTCTCAGGACAGAGCAAGGGGCATAAAGAGAGGAAGGTGCAGGAGGGGAGGCTTCCCGTCGACCTAGAGGGACTGAAACAAGCACCCCGCCGCCCGGGAGGGCCCGGCTCTCAGCTGGAAGCCAGACGAGAGCCAGGGAGAGCCCACGGCGCCCTGGCAGGGCCCATCTCCTGCAGCAGCAGAGCCGACCTCACCCCAGCTTGACCACCCCTGACTGTTTGACCCTGCAGGTCGGTGACTGCAACGCCCGGTGAATCCCAGCAGCGCAGTCACTGTGCGAAGGCCGTGCACTAGTTGTGAAACAGGGCCCCTGGGGCCTGGGGTTCCAGCTGAGAAGAGACCCACCCCTGCCCAAACCCCTACTGGTCCCCAGAGCTGCTGAGCGACCACCACCACCCGACCCACAGTCAGTCCTGATTTGGGTGGGAGACGACGCCCACCAGTCACTCCTGCTCCTCGAGCCCCGAAACCTCTCAATAAAGAGGCCCCAACAGGAGCTCCAGGAAGGGGACCAGGGGTAGGGGTGGCCAGGCGGGCGCTGCAGAGGCGCTGAGCCTCGGTCACGACTGCAGTGCACACAGCCCTGCTGGCAGGCCGTGGAGCTAGGCCTAAGAACTCGACCGACATGAGCTGGAGAGACACCAGCAGCCACAGGGCCCAGCCGCGGCCAGGCAGCGCCGGTGGTCCGAGCCCTGCCCTGAGGACCTACCCTGGGGATGTGCTCGCCAGGAGGGGGCAGCTGCAGGGAAGGGATGAGGTCTGTGATGCGCTGCCCGACCACCTCCTCCCCAGACGCAAGCCATGCAGGTGCGCGAAGAGCCCGTCGCAGGACGTCACGGTGCCCTGGGAGGAAAAGCCACTGTTAGGCCTTGTGACCCATGTTTCTTGCGCTTCAGCTTTAAACCTCACTGAGCCTCCGTGCCTTCCAGCTGAAGGCAAGGCTATGGATGCTCCCCTCGCCCCACCCTTGGAAGTGCAGGGGCAAAGGGAGCCGCCCTCAGAATGCCATCTCCTGCCCCCTGCCAGATGTTCCCAAACGTGTGTTCCCCCAGGCACCCGCGGAAGCCCAGCTCACGCTGGAGGCTCACGAACCGCACACACAACCGGCACCCATGCGCCGGCCTTGAGTGCGGCCTGCACGTCAGCCACCACCCAGGGAGCGATGTATGACTTTACCCAAGTGTTGACACCATCCTGTGGGGGGCCGGGCTCACATCCCACGTGCACAGGTGAGGGAACAGAGGCCAGGGAGGCCGATGCCCTGCCCAAGTGCAGCTACCAGGAGGGCAGCCGGGCACACCCTCCAGGCCCCAGGCCCTCTTCCTGCCCGAAGGCCCCGGGGGACACCACGGGCTGACGTGCTGGGGGGTGGGGGGGCCAAGTGGCAAAGTGATGCACAGCTGGGAACGCGAACGTGACTCACGTCGCTCCGGAACGCCACCCAGGCTGAGACCCGCTCCACGGGCTCCAGCACAACCACACAGCAGAGGCTGCGCTCCTGCTTCACCCTCTGCATCCACACGGAGACCGGGATCCTTTCACCGCTGCAGCTCACAACGTCCACCTGGGGCACAGAGGGGCTCAGAGCGGCCTGAGCCCAGCCCGCGGGCAGCCTGCCCACTGCTCACCCACCTCCCATACGGAAATCAATCAAAGCGCAGACAAGGCCTCTGGCGCCTGACCGTACGGTCCCTGAGTGGTGGCCTATCAGACATACTCCATGCCGCGGCAGTAAAGCGAGAGGAGCATGCGGCCAGGCTTCAGAGGAAAGCCGCCCACACACTGAGTGTTCACATTTCCTTCCTGGTGCTCGTCCCGGGACAGGTCATTTTCTGGGTGTATGTGGTCCTACCTAATGTGTTTCCGGGCCTGAGGCTCAGGGCTCAGCATTTAACACGCAGGTCAGCCTGTCAACGTCCAGCCTGGATACACACACGGGAGAGCCCAAAGCTCCAGGGAGTCCCTGTAGCCATGCCAGCCCCCACCACCACCAGACAGCGCGGCATGGAGACGGAGATGGGGACAACAGAACTGCAGCTTCCAGAACCTGGCCCAGGCCCTGCAGGCTTGCCGGTGCGCTCCTCCTCTTCAAGGAGCACCAGGAAGGTGCAGGTCTCCACTCTGACACAGCTTCCCCCACGCCCACCCCCTTCCCAGCTGCCCCTTACACCAGGGCCGGGGGCGGGATGGCCGACCGTGAGCGCCGGCAGCCCAGAGGCCCGCACTCACCACGGTGCCAAACGCAACGGCGGCGTGCCCGTCGGCCTCCACGTGTTCCTCGCTGAGGGCCTGCACCACATCGGGGTCCGGCTTCAGGAAGAACTGCGTGAGCTTCTGGCCAATGAGGTCGTGGCTGCTGTGGCCCAGGAGCCGGCAGGCCCTGTCGTTGGCCACCAGGATCTGCCGTCACAGAGAGGAGGGCCCCGTGTCACCTGCAGCTCCTCTGCCCCCTGGAACAGCCGAAGGGAAGGTGGCGCGGGCCTCGCTCTCCGCCCCGCTGTTGGCAGCTCTCAGCAGAGCCACTCCGGCTCCTCGAGAGAAACAGCAACTGCCGCCGGCCGTGCAGCAGCGGCACGGAGACTGCGGCCAGGCCGGCTTCCCCCAGCAAGACAGGCGTGCAGGTGGGGGCCAGCCCCACACCACCCACCTGAAAGCCACAGCTCTGTGCACACAAACACGCATCCTGCAAAGGCATCTGCTTTAAATCCTGACTCTCCACGCTCGGCAAATAAGATTACACGACGCACTACCCCTTCTCCTTGAGTCTCTGCATCAGTGGGGAGATTTGATCTGTCCAGAGTTGCACTGAGGTCCCCTAAGTCATTGCTCTCGCCACTGCAAGGCAGACCCGGCCGTTCTCCTAACTGCACTGACACACTCGGGCGTCCAGCTGAGGCCGTAAGCTGAGGCCACAGACCCCAGGCGTGCGGCTGGGCCACACCCTGAAGCACGCACCTCTGTGGTCTTGGCGTCCACGGTGAACACGGCCTTGTTGGGGTTGCACACGGGGGCTGCGAGCAGCGGCGTGGACCACCCCGAGGACAGGCCCCGAAGCAGGGAGCAGCAGGACGTGCTGCCCAGGGACCCTGTGAGGTCGGCCTGCCCGGGCGTGGCCGAGCAGTGCAACTTGCTCGTGCAGATGTTTTGGGCGGCCAGTGACGTCAGGCAGTAGGAGCTCCACCTCTCCTCTGGAGAGCAAAGGGACACGTTAGACCCCACCTGGCCCTCGCCTCGAGCTCTCACAAGAGGGCCCAAGGACGAGTGACTACAGCGTTGACAAGCACGTGGACACGCATCCCAACGTCCCTGGGGTCCACCAAGATCCCACACAGCAGCATGAACACAGAGCTCCCCGCTGCCCCACTGCTCTCCAAGGCCCCCCGGCCGCAGGGCCGTTCACCACCACTCCGGAAAGTCCACTCCGGCAGCGGGACGCTCTCACCCAGCCCCTCCAGATCCTCCTCTGCTTTCCGCACCTCCCCCGCAACTAGCCAATTCCCACCTGCTGACCCCCTGGAGGACCCTCCCACAGGTCTTCCTCTCTTCCCGTCAGAGCAGTCGCCAACTGAGGAGGCCAGCGTGGCCCCCGCCCTGCACAGGCGCTGCCTGGCTGGTAGAGAGACGCAGCTTACCCGACAGCGCCATGCGGCTCTGGCAGAGCTTCGACAGCCCGGTCCTCCTGCTCGCATGTCTGTGGGCTGAGGACCCGGACTTGCCAGGCTCCGAGGCAATGGGTACAGTGGGGCCCTCCGGGGGCACTGGCAGGGAGGGGCTCCCACCCGGGCCCTGGTAGTCCTCCACGAAGGCTGTAGAATCCCCGTCCTCCATCAGGAGCTAGCGAGCCAGCAGGACCACTGTCCACGGAACACCAAGGAAACTGACCAGCGTCTGCCAGGCAAGGACAAAGGCAGCTTAGCCAGCTCATTCTTCAGCTCAGTCCCAAACAGCCATCTGGGGTCAGAACCTACAATGCGAGGACCATCGGAGCAAAGAGCAAGGGGAGGGCAAGAGAGAAGGGAAGAGGGGAAACCCAAGTGGAGTGGGAAGGAGCCAGGAAGGACGCTGCAGTACAGAGCCATGGGCAAGGGGCCCAGCCAGGGCCCCCAGGGCCAGCGCGCCATGCCCCTAGAGCCTGCACCCCACTTCTGCACTACCGTCTGGGCATGCAGAACCAAGAGCTGGCAGCCAGGGTTACAGGAAACAGCCTCTGCTCCCAGATTCTCACACACTCTGAACTCCAGCACACAGGCCGTGGTCCCAGAGGGGCCTGGGCCGGACCATCTGTGGGTCCCCGAGAGGCTCCCGGAGAAGCAGGCAGCAGTGGGGCTTCCCCTGGGGACTGGGATGCGGGCTGCAGTCATTTCTGTGATCACGGTCCTGGAGCTGACACCAGGGCCGGTGGGCACAATCCTGGAACCCTCCCTCTAGCCCAGTAGCACCAGTGGTTCTGCCCAGCCCACCAGTGTGCCCAAAACAACGCCACGAGGCAAGGCCTCCCAGGCAGCTGGGCTGGGTCCAGTCCTGCACACCAGCACACCCACAGCAGTCGGCCCCAGCGCGACAGAAAGGTGCACGTCACCCACACAGGAAACAGCCCTGAAGCCTCGCGTCCTGCTGCCAGGGCGGGGCGTGCTGTCAGGCCCCACAGGACCCCACAGGACATTGCTCACACAAGGCCACTTCTGCAAGGCTGGGAGACATAACCAACCTACCTGGTATAAAGAAGTAAAGGTGAGCAAGATGAAGAGACGGAAGAATATGTTCCAGATGAAAGAACAACGGAAAACCTCAGAGAAAGAATATAACAGAGATGAATAATCCACCCAGGAGGCTTAGTGATAAAGAATCCACCTGCAAATGCAGGAGGCCCGGGTTAGATCCCCGATCAGAAAGATGCCCTGGAGGAGGAAGTGGCAAGCTGCTCCAGTATTCCTGCCTGGAGAATCCCACAGACAGAGGAGACTAGTGGACTACAGTCCATGGGGTCGCCAAGAGTCAGGCGTGACTAACCAAACACACACACAACCCACCTGGTGAAAAAGTCCAAAGTGTGAGCCACTCAGTCGAGTCCAACTCTCTGTGACCCCAGGGACTGTAGCCCCAGACTCCTCTGTGCATGGAATTCTCCAGGCAAGAGTACTGGAGCTAGTTGCCATTTCCTTCTCCAGGGGATCTCTCTGATCCGAATATCGAACCTGGGTCTCCTGCGTTACAGGCAGATTCTTTACCAGCTGAGTCAGCAGGGAAGCCCAAGAGTCCAAGATCATGACCTTAAAGCTGCTCACAGATGCAGGAGGGCAGAGGGGTGGGCACAGTGAGGACATCCGCTAGGAGTGAAAGGATGCAAGAGAGCCAGCTGGAACCAGAGGACATCGCAGATGAAAAAACGCGCCGGGAGGAGTCAAGCAGCTCAGACGACAGAGGAACAGACCGAAGACTGGGAAGGCTGAGGAGCAGGACAGGCACCGCCCAAGCTGGACAGGAAGAAAAAGCAAGAGTCAGGAAAAGGAGAACAGCTTCAGGGACGCCCGGGGCAACGCCCACCACGGCAACATCCAAGCGAGAGAGGCGGCAGCCAGAGCAGAGAGGGAGAGCAGAGAGGGAGAGCGCGGAGGGCTCACCGAGAGAGCAGCGGGAGGGCTGGGCCTCTAGGCCCAGGCAGCACAGGCCAGCACAGCGACAGCTCTGTGAAGCCACGGGCAGGTACCAGACTCACTCCGGAGATGCTTTCCTAAGGCACATGAGGTCAAACCCATACGATGCACACCTGAAACCAACACTGTAAATCAACTGCATCTCGACTTTAAAAAGGAGCAAGAAAAATAGGCAGAACGCAGGGGAAAAAATTCACAGAATATCCTGTAAACCCATGACAAGAAGCTGAACCGTGATGTTTGCCCAGCTGTACTTTACACCTACTGAATCAGCAAATACAGAAAACTCAGCAGTGACCACAGGACTGGAAAAGGCCAGTTTTAGTTCCAATCCCAAAGAAAGGCATTGCCAAAGAATGCTCAAACTACCGCACAATTGCATTCATCTCACACGCTAGTAAAGTAACGCTCAAAATTCTCCAAGCCAGGCTTCAACAGTATGTGAACTGTGAACTTCTAAAGATTCAACATTCTAAAGATTCAAGAGGAACCAGAGATCAAATTGCCAACATCCACTGGATCATCAAAAAAGTGAGAGAGTTCCAGAAAAACATCTATTTCTGCTTTATTGACTCAGCCAAAGCCTTTGACTTTGTGGATCATAACAAATTGTGGAAAATTCTTCAAGGGATAGGAATACCAGACCACCTGACCTGCCTTCTGAGAAATCTGTATGCAGGTTAGGAAGCAACAGTTAGAACCGGACACGGAACAACAGACTGGTTCAAAATTGGGAAAGGAGTACGTCAAGGCTATATATTGTCACCCTGCTTATTTAACGTGTATGCAGAGTACATCATGAGAAACGCTGGACTAGATGAAGCACAAGCTGGAATCAAGACTGCCGGGAGAAATATCAATCACCTCAGATATGTAGATGACACCACCCTTATGGCAGAAAGTGAAGAAGAACTAAAGAACCTCTTGGTGAAAGAGGAGAGCAAAAAAGTTGGCTTAAAGATCAACATTCAGAAAACACTGAAACCAACACTGTAAATCAACTGCATCTCGACTTTAAAAAGGAGCAAGAAAAATAGGCAGAACGCAGGGGAAAAAATTCACAGAATATCCTGTAAACCCATGACAAGAAGCTGAACCGTGATGTTTGCCCAGCTGTGACTTTACACCTACTGAATCAGCAAATACAGAAAACTCAGCAGTGACCACAGGACTGGAAAAGGCCAGTTTTAGTTCCAATCCCAAAGAAAGGCATTGCCAAAGAATGCTCAAACTACCGCACAATTGCATTCATCTCACACGCTAGTAAAGTAACGCTCAAAATTCTCCAAGCCAGGCTTCAACAGTATGTGAACTGTGAACTTCTAAAGATTCAACATTCTAAAGATTCAAGAGGAACCAGAGATCAAATTGCCAACATCCACTGGATCATCAAAAAAGTGAGAGAGTTCCAGAAAAACATCTATTTCTGCTTTATTGACTCAGCCAAAGCCTTTGACTTTGTGGATCATAACAAATTGTGGAAAATTCTTCAAGGGATAGGAATACCAGACCACCTGACCTGCCTTCTGAGAAATCTGTATGCAGGTTAGGAAGCAACAGTTAGAACCGGACACGGAACAACAGACTGGTTCAAAATTGGGAAAGGAGTACGTCAAGGCTATATATTGTCACCCTGCTTATTTAACGTGTATGCAGAGTACATCATGAGAAACGCTGGACTAGATGAAGCACAAGCTGGAATCAAGACTGCCGGGAGAAATATCAATCACCTCAGATATGTAGATGACACCACCCTTATGGCAGAAAGTGAAGAAGAACTAAAGAACCTCTTGGTGAAAGAGGAGAGCAAAAAAGTTGGCTTAAAGATCAACATTCAGAAAACGAAGACCACGGCATCTGGTCCCATCACTTTATGGCAAATAGAGAGGGAGACAGTGGAAACAGTGACAGACTATTTTCTTGGCTCCAAAATCACTGCAGATGGTGACTGCAGCCATAAAATTAAAAGACACTTGCTCCTTGGAAGAAAAGTTATGACCAACCTAGACAACATATTAAAAAGCAGTGACATTACTTTGCCAACAAAGGTCTATCTAGTCAAAGCTATGGTTTTTCCAGTAGTTATATATGGACGTCAGAGTTGGACTGTAAAGAAAGCTGGGTGCTGAAGAACTGATGCTTTTGGACTGGAGGGTTGGAGAAGACTCTTGAGAGTCCCCTGGACTGCAAGGAGATCCAACCAGTCCATCCTAAAGGAAATCAGTCCTGAATATTCATTGGAAGCAGATGCTGAAACTCCAATACTTTGGCCACCTGATGCACAGAACTGACTCATTGGAAAAGACCCTGATGCTGGGAAAAGTTGAAGGCAGAGAAGGGGACGACAGAGGATGGCTGGATGGCATCACCAACTCAATGGACATGGGTCTGAGTAAACTCTGGGAGTTGGTGATCGATAGGGAGGCCTGGTGTACTGCAATTCATGGGGTCGCAGTTCATGAGTGACTGAACTGAACTGAATTGAGGAAGTAAAAAGTGTCAAAAGTTGATAAACCAAGAAGTGGCCTCAAAAACCGTCCCTTCTCCGTTCGCACTTTCTGTGCTGAGCACAGCCTGTGGGGCCAGCTCAGCCTCACACAGCACATCGGGGCCACAGCCCCAGGGTGGCCCGAGGGCACAGAGCCCTGCGTCACGCGTCCTTACTTACTGTCTCACCTGTTCACGTTTGACTCAGACTCTAATCAGAAATGCCTGCAAATCCAGGCCAAGGATTCTGGACTAGGTGGGGTCATTTTAAAGGGGAGGGGAGGGGGGGTGATTGTTGTTTTGTACCCCTCTGAGCAGAAGCCACGGGAAGCCGGGCGCAGACAGCGCCCGATGGTGCCTCAGAGAGAGCCTGCTCCCGGTGCTGGTCTCGATTCCAGAAGCTGTGACGCTCCCACCCCCAACCAAACAGAAGGAGAGGTGTGCAGAGAGCTTCTGGAAAGTACTCCTTGCCCTTACAGGTGACCGTCTGGAAGCAAGTGGCTTTCTCTGAGGAGAACAAACGCTAGGAGACAGTTGGTTCCAACTGCTCCCACCACTGCTGTACAAGCAGAGCAGCACAGCATGAGGCTAACAGGCCGGTGGGCAGAGCTGAAAAATGGCAAGATGTCATTTTGAGCCACAGGAGACCCTACCCTAACACCTGCCTCCCTCTGGACGTCAGGTGTGGGGCCTATCCTGAGACGGTCTGTTTCTCGAATCCAGGCCCCTCCAGCGTATCCAGGGTGACACTGCTGTGATGGGAGCCAAAAGCGCCTCTCAGACCTGAGAGGCCAGCAAGGCATCCAGGAGGAGGCACCAGCAGAGTTGACCCAGCAAAGCAGAGTGAGGAAGCCTTTCAGGCAGAGCTCCAGGGAGTCCCACAGAGCCCCTGAGGAGGGGTCCACCCATCAAGGCGGGTCTGGAGAAGCTGGGCTGACTCCCAGGGCCTCCTGTTGCCACAGGCAGTATGGCTCTTATCCCAAAGACTGACTTTCAAGGCCTGCTTGGAAGCAACCTGACCAACGGGAGGGAAGGGGGGAATCACAGTTATTCACGCAAGAAATTATAAGGTCTTAAAGCAACAGCAGGAAGACACAGAGGGGAACCCGCAAGAGAAAGTAAGACACAGAATCGACATAGGTTTACTTTGCCAGATGTAGAAGGTAAGGGGACAGAAGGTATCAGACCGCACCGCAGGGCCACAGTCCTTGTCTAGGAAAAGAAACGCTTGCCAGGATGTTAAAGACAAAGCCCAGGTGCGCAGTGGGGACGTCGGGCAGCATGGATGAGCTGCTACAGCTCACGGCTCTCCGCACACACGTCCACTGAGGGGCTCCCGCGTGTCAAGCTCCGCGAGCCTCCTCCTGGCCCCTTCCAGTGGTGGGACAGGCACAGTCCCTCTGCGGGCAAGGACCGAGAGCTGGGTGGGGCCAAGCCCAGGCCGAGACCCTGAGCGGCGCTGAGGGCGGGACCGGCCAGGCGCGAACAGCCACAGGGCGGCAAGCGGGGCGGGCAGTAGGACAACGTGGGGCGCGGAGCGGCGCTCCCACGCGGGTGGCTCACCTGAGGTCGCCCAGTTACCCGCCGAGCTCTCAACGCGCCGGGAGGGCGCCAATCCGCGCCGCTAGCGCCACCAGCCAATGGCAGAGCGACAGGCGCCGATCGACAGGTCCCAGGGGCCAACCGCCGGCGCCTGTGGGCGGGGACCCAGGGAGCCCGAGGAGACGCCCGCGCTAACGGTTGCTAGGGACGCGCCGGAGTCCGTCTACGGCGCCTCGGAGGAGCCAAGAGAGACAGCGCCTCCGCCAGCGCGGTCCCCGACGCCGTTTCCTGCGGTCTCAGCATCGAGACGGGTGAGGACCGCGGACCTCGCCTCTCGGAGGCCTCGACCTGAAGGCGCGGAGCAGAGGGCGGCTCCCTCACGGCCCATGATGCCCGCGGGGCCGGGGCCCGTTTCGGGACTAGATAGGCATCCAGGTCCGACCAGCTCTCCCGGACCCGTTAGCGGACAGGCCCCGGAAGAGAGGGGGCGCCCCGCGCTGAGCGTTAACTGGAAGCGGCCCCTTTGTGCGGGCTCAGTCCACACCGCGACAATGTCTGCCCAATTCTGCAGACGCCGCCGCCGAGACTCGGAGGGACTCGGAGCCGCCCCGCTGTGTCCCGCCAGCAGTCCACGAGGGCAGAGCGACCCCAGGCTCCTCTCCGCTCGCCCGCAGGCTCGGCTCCGTGCTTGCGGCCCCGATTATCCCTGCCCTCATCCCGCTTCCCGCCTCCAGAGCCTCCAGTTCGCCCATTACCTGCCTGGCGGGCGGGGAGACTGGCGGCGGAGGCCCGAGCGGCCTCGCGGGTGGACTACAACTCCCATGAGGCTCTCGAGCCGCGCAGGAGCGCAGGGCCCCATTGGCTGGGAAACCTCTGAGCTGGGAGCCCTGATTGGCTGAGGGGCCTGAGGCGACAGATTCCGGAAAGGGAAAGAGCAGCCAACATGGCGGCGGAGCGCGGCGCGGGCCAGCAACAGTCGCAGGAGATGATGGAGGGTGAGCGGCCCCGCGGGGCGGCGACCGAAGGGCCCGGCGGGCGGGGGCGGGGACGGCGGCCCGTGCCAGTCACGCCGGGGAGAAAAGGGGCGGCCCGGGCCCAGCCCCGCGCGCCCCGTGACATCTGCCAGCCGGCAGGGCGGGGGTGGCCCCGGACAGCCGGACGCGGACCCCGGTGCTGAGGCGGCAGTGGCCGGGAGGGCGCGGGCGGCCGGGGCGGCGGGGGCCGCTGGGCCGGGGCGGAGGGCCGGGCTTGTGGGTGAGGACTGAGGGCGCGGCGGTCCCGCAGCCCCCTGAGCCCGCCCCAGCTGCTGGGAGCCTCGCACCGAATCCCTGAGCTTGACCCGCGAGACAGGTCCCCAGACAGCTGACCGGGAAACGAGGCGCGGGCTCACTGGGACCCGCCCGGGGCAGCTCATTGGTGGACGCGGCGGGGGAGGAGAAGGGTCCTCTGGAAAGCGAACCGGTTGAGGAGAACGGCTGACCCCAGGCGAGAGTTGAGTGATAGAATCGACAGGTTCCTGATAGAATCGACAGGTTCCTGTTTCCAAAGCTATAATAGATACAAAAGACTAATTTCAACTCTTTTGCTTTGTTGAAAACAAATCTGCATGCGTGTTATGTCTGTATATAATTAGACGCACACCTAGCCCCAGTGGAGAGCCAGTCGTGTCTTTGAGCGCTCACTGTACTTTTGGCTCTGCTTGTGTCCTCAGCGCTCCCGAAGAGAAGCCTGGGTCTCCAGGGTCAGGTGCTAGGGAAGAGGTGGCAGCATGTTTGGGAGTGATGGCTGCAGCAGCCAGAACCAGCTCCCCCCTGCACCTGGAAGGATATACCATCAGCCAGGCTGGAGACCGGGGAGGCGGGCAGGAAGGAGCCAAGGCCGCCTCCGATGAAGGAAAGCACGCGCAGGCATAGGGGTGTGAGGGAGTGTGACCTGTCAGAGTGACCAAGAGTGGCAGTGGTACTGGAGGAGAGTGTGGCGGGTGAGGCAGGCAGGGCACGCGGCGGAGGGCCTGGGTGGAGGGGAGGCGCTCGGGAAGGCCTTGGACCTGGAGACCTTTGGGTCTTTGCAAGCAGGGAAGCACCTCTTCTGAGCCGCCCTCTCCCCGCCCTCACGCCTCCCCCACTTCCTCTCCAGCTGTCTCCCTGTCTTGGTAAATGGCAAACGGGAGGAAGCCTAGGCAGTTCCTTCTCTCTGGCTGCCCCCCATTCCACAGATGAGCAAGCTTGCTGCCCCCACTCCCCTAGCATCTCCCAGGATTTGCTGCCTCTCCCGTTACCCCTGCCGATACCTTGAGCCAGGCCACTGTCCCCAGCGCCCCACAGTCGCCTGGTGTGCTGACCTGCTATCCCACATTCCACTTGGGCTGCCCTTCATGCGCTAAGCCCCTCCCACCCTGGGCTCAGCTGCACCAGACCATTGCCCCGTAGACTTGCCGTCCCTCAGCCTGGACCACAGAGAGGCCGTGCCTAGTGACGGCTAATGCAGTACAGGTCTTCATACGTGTCACGCACGTACTTTGTGCCTGACGGCGACTCCGGTGTGTGGGTGCTATACTGGCTCCTTCTACTCATGAGGAGACTGAGGCTTCGCAAAGGAAGCAACAGGCCAAAGCTTTGTCTGTCGGGGTAAGGTGTAAACTCAGGAAGAGTCGTGGGCATTCTAGACATTTGAGGAGTCAAAGATCAGATTTGGATTCTGGGATCAGATCAGAGTCTCTGGAAAATAGCTTTAAACAGACTGACAAGCCACTGAGAGACCAGTTAGGAAGCCAGGCAGGAGCACAGACCACAGGTAGTGAGTAGCTGATCTAAGCCAGTTGCCAGGACATTGCAGGAAGAAGGAATGGGTGTGGCGGAGTTAGAGGTGAATTATCAGGACTTGCCGACAGCCTTTCCTCGGTGCTGCTTTACTGATCCCGGTGGAAGACTCGCAGTTGAAGCAGCGTCCCGCCCCGCAGGACGCACAGCCTTCTGTGGGTGAGCTGTGGTCAGAGAAGAGAGAATCCTTGCCCTGTGACTGATGACGCCACGCAGCCTGTGAGTGCTCTAGCTCTTCCAGACAGGCTTCCACAGAGGCTGCAAAAAAATTAAGAAAAAGGAAAATTATCTGACAGTCTTGCCAAAAGATTTCTACCAGTCAGCTATTTTCGCCTGGGCTCCCCAGGTGAGGCTAGTGGTAAAGAACCCTGCCTGCCAGTGTAGGAGACGTGAGAGACGTGGGTTTGACCCCTGGGTTGGGAAGATCCCCTGGAGGACGGCACGGCACCCGACCCCAGTATTCTTGCCTGGAGCATCCCATGGACGGAGGAGCCTGGGGGCTGCGGCCTGGTGGCTGAGGCGGCTCGGCACTCGGTGCAGGCCCATGCTGGGCCAGCGGCGCCCAGGGCTCTAGGACCGTGGCTCGTGCGGGGTGCGGAGCACTGCTGGCTGTCTTCTCCTTTTCTAGAGCACCCCACTGCCCACAGTCTGATTTGAGTTAGTCTTGATTTCTTTCAGAACGTGGGCCTGTGAACTGGGCTGGTTTTCTTGGCCAAATGGATAGTGGAGCCTGGATGAAGGTATGTGGCGGGAGGGTCACATGGTCCCCTCTGTGTGGATATCCAGGCAAGAGGGCGCGGACAGGAGGTGCTTCTCTGCGTGTTACCATTAGCTCGTTCAGCCACGAGCCACTCAGGCCTTCCAGATACTTGGCGTTTCATGAGTTCCTTGAGAGCAGGAATAGTGTGCTCCTCACCTGTGCAACCCGTGGCCTCCCTGGTCTACCCTCTTCCCAAAGCCCAGTCCCCCCTCCTCTGGGTGCCTCACATGGTGCCCAGGACACACCTGGGAAGTACTCAAATGTTTGTTGACCTGAATTCAACAGAAGTTCTTGAATGAAGTCTTTCTGACTTCCAGCTGGATGTCGTCTGTGATATGTCCCTCACAGAGTCCCCTAGCGTGAATGTGCATTCTTATCGGTGTGTGTGGGTTCAGTTGACAGGCGGGTTGAATCGGAAGAGTCGGGCGACGACGAAGGGAAGACGCAGAGCAGCGGGATGGCAGCGGACCTCAGCGCGCACAGCCTGAAGGACGGAGAGGAGCAGGGGGAAGAGGACCCAGAAGGTACCGGGCCCCGGGGAGAGCCTGAGACCTGCTCAGCGGCAGGCTGCGGGCTCTGTGGCGCCCGTGCCCAGCCTGGGGACGGGGGACAGATGCCACCCTGCACGTGCCCAGCCCCCTCTGGAGGCCCACAGGGCTTGGTGGGCGAGGGCTCGGAGCAGGGCCCCCTCTGAGGCGCTCGCTGAGTCAGCTCCACACTGAGGGCACTTGCAGGCTAGGTGGACGGTTTCCTAATTTCACAGAAGGCAAGTACAGCCACTAGTGATCCTGGTACAAATGAGTCCTCTGGAACAGAACCAGGAAATCATTTATTCGCACATGTTCAGAAAGTGAGATTGAAGTAAAATAAGCATCGTATGCCTTCCTTTCCTTCCTCGGTCTCGTAGACTGCCTGTATCTTAGAGGAGTCATTTCTGAGTTCTGCTCCACCGTGCTTGTGAGCCTGAGGGTCAGCTTCTCAATTGTCTTCTTAATGATTAAAACAGCAAAATGAATTTAGAGGTGAAAAAAGTGTTCTCCACCTACAATGGTGGCTTTTCACCCCCTGAACCATGATCTAAACCTTTTTTCTTTGTTTGCTTAGAAAATCAGTTTCCATTGAAAGAAGTGAGAGAACCCATACACACAGAAGGATGTCCAAAGTATATTAGGTGAAAAAAGCAGATTTTTTTTTTACAAACAATGTGCATGTTAAAATCCTATCTTTGTTTTTTAAATATTGATAATAGCATGTAGTTTTATCTACTTCAGAGAGAAAAGACATCCAGTGATTCGGGGGGTGGATCTCTAAGCAGCAAGTTTGAGAAGGTCTTGTGCATTCTACATTTCTGGGTTCACCTCCATTGTGTGGGTTTTTAAGGCATCGATACTCATGCATTCCCCTTACGGTAATGAAAGCAAAACTAATCTTTAAAGTAACATCGTGCTCTGTGCCAGCACAGATGCTTGGTAACTATGGCAACCTAATTTCAAGGCAAAAGGCGACTACCACAAAAGTACCAATCACATTATTTAGGAACTTCAGAGGCAACATTCTGGAAGCCATGTGGGTGGAGAGGCACATGGGAGGGATGGGTGACAGCCCTCCCTGCGGCTGAGTCACAGGAACCCCGGGGAGAGCGCCGCCTGCCGTCACATCCTGCCGCCTGGCGTGCCTGCCGCCTGGCGTGCCGACCGCGCTGGTGTGGGCGCTGCTCAGCTCGGGAGCGGGGTCCCCCCCGGGCTGCTGCCCCCAGGAGCCTGGCTAGCAGTCCTCCAGGAAGGCGCGCCTGTGTAAGTCCTTAGAGGCCCGGGGCCTGCTCCTTCCTGGGCTTGTCTAGGTCTTTAGGTTCCAATAAACAAATTCAAACCTGTCAGCTGTTACCTTTCACTTATTTTCTCTTAAGTGACTGTTTTAACACTTGAAACGTATGTGACAGGTTCAGGGAGATGGCTGGTAGCTTCTGTCTCAAAGGTCACATGGGCGTGTGCTGCGTGCATTACGGGCAGAGCCTGCCTGTGGCCACGTATCCGAGTTTAGACCCCGAGTGGCCTGGCCACCCTGCTTTTGTTGGGGGGTGTGTTTCTCTGCAACTCTGAGTTCCTGTTGTTGGCTGTGCTGCCTTTTGAAGACGGACCATTTTGGGCAGTCTCTTGGTTTTGCCCAACTCCTTTGATTTAATTCTTGGATTTGTTGACATTCCATAAAGCTATGGCTAACCTAGAGTAAATGACGTCTTTTGTTTAGTTTTTTAACTAGCCATTGTTGACAGTGATGGAAAAGGTGGTACAATGAATTTAGCCAGTGCAGGGCTAGCAAGTCTCTCAGGCTGCTCCCAAGTGGGGCGCGCCTCTCGGGTTCCTCCAGTCCGCCTGTGAGCTGCCCGTGCTGGGGAGGCACCGAGGGTATGAGGCCAGGATGTGGGCAGCGTTGCTGAAGGGAAGACACAGAGGCAGGAGGCTGCTGAGCGGTGGTGGTAGCCATCGTCCCCGGGGCACAGGCCAGACAGCAGGCCCACCTACCAAGGACCAGGCGCTCTGCGCGCAGGCGGCCCAGTTTCTTCAGCAGCAGCAGCTTGTGAGAGCAGACTCCACAGAAATGCTCTCCCGTCGTGTGCGTGGCCTCCTGCAGGCCCTGATGCCCCTGGCAGGCTGGGAGAGCGGCTCGCCCTGCTAGTCAGACGTGCCGGTTGTGACCTGCCCTCCGCGGCCCCGCCTGGGCGCTGGAGGCTCGCTCTCCAGGCTGGCTCCCAGCCTCCCGGCTCCTCAGCAGGCGCTGCATCTCGCTTACTTGGCAAGGCTCTCTGATCCTGCCGGCTGAGCTAAGCCTCGTTTTGTTTTGGTCTGTGCAGAGAGACGTGTCTGTAGATGCAGGGCCATTTTCCAAAGCAATGAAAGGCACGTCCTAGAGCATCTGATGTGCCTGGCGTGACCCACATTCAAGTGGCCTGATTCATTGCTACAGACCAGAAGGGAAAGACGGGCCAGGCTGGAGGGTGGCGGTGGGCGGCTTCCATGCTGCTGGCTGCGGTCACCTGAGGCTCGCTCACCCCCTGCCCTTCTGCCCACAGCTTCAGACTACATTTCCTTTCTTGGGAAGTTGTAGGATGTAGGTGGAATCTTGGAGGCCTTTGCCAGTAGCTGAATTCAGGAAACAGAGCCTCACGAGGTGCCGCTTGTCAGGTGTCGGCTCCACCGCTTGGTCGCTGCCCTCGGTGTCGCCTGCAGATTCCTCATCTGTCGAGCGGCCGCGCGCTTCAGGCAGCCTGCCCCAGCTGGCCCCCAGCGGCCGGGTCCCGGCTGCTGGAGACCAGAGCTCTGAGTGGGCTTTTTCTCCTTCCTCTTCCAGAAGGACAAGAGCTGCCTGTGGATATGGAGACCATCAGCCTGGACGAGACGCGGAGGTAGCGCTGCCTGCTCAGCACCCGGGGCCTGGAGGCGGGGCACGCTACGCAGGGGCGGCTTTTGCGAGGGCGCCACGTTAGTGGGGATCTCCCAAGAGGGAGGCGGCCTGGGCCGCCCTTGGCTGGTCAGAGTCCCTGTGTCCCTCCTGTTCTTAGTATCAGGGCTTGACCTCGCGTTGCGCTTCACACACTGAGAATCGCGGGGCAGAGGCAGGGCTTGACTGCTGCTGCCTGCGTCAGACGAGTGCGCCGTCCTGGTGGGTGAGGAGCCGCAGGCGAGGGCGGGGCCGCCCCCAGGGGTTGCGAGGGGGGCGCAGGCCGGGGCAGGCTTCCGGTACCGCTAGTTCAGAGGCTCAGCCGCACATCAGGCCGCTGCCTGTCACAGCACAGCTGTGCCCGGCGAGCCCCGCCCCCTCCCACCCTCCTCGTGGCTCCAGTCCCGGGAAGCACGTCTCCAGGTGCTTGTCTGCAGCTGAGCTAGGTTTTATCTGTTTCAGGATGTTGATTTGAATCATTATCGCATTGGAAAAATTGAAGGATTTGAGGTGCTGAAGAAAGTGAAGGTGAGAGGAGCTCGGCTTTGCATGGGAGGGGCCCGTGTGACCCTGCAGAGTGCATCCCCCCCGCCGGACGTGGATAAACCGGAACAGATCAGCTCTGCGCAGTGACCGTGCTCGGGAAGGTGCCGCGCTGCACCAGGATTGTCCCTTGGGCGCCTTTGATCCTGAGCCCTGCGAGGTGATAGGCCGGACGCTCGGCTGGCTGGCCCTCTCCAGGTTCACACAGTGGCTCAGATCGGCGGTGCCTCCATCGGAGCCTGCCTGCAGCCACGTGCAGCCCAGACTGCGTGCCTAGCTCACTACAGTTCAGTCTAGTTTTCAAAACTGAGCTGCCGTGGGTTCCCTCTGCTGGAAGACAACACCCCTCCCCTTGCCCAGCGCCTCCCTCACCGAGTAAGAACGCTCATCAGGGCCTCCCTCCATCCCCGCGGTGTCTGCCCATCCTCTCCAGTCAGCACCTTACTAGAAAACAGGAGGAAAACCACGTCCCCACCCAGGCCCCGTGTGTGGAGGCCAAGTCCGGGAGAGTGGGCACTTCCTGTGGACCTCCCCGTCGCCTGTGTCAGCTGCCCTTTTTCTGTCCCCCAGACGCTTTGCCTCCGGCAGAATTTGATCAAGTGCATTGAGAACCTAGAGGGGCTGCAGAGCCTCCGAGAGCTGGACCTTTATGACAACCAGATCCGGAGGATCGAGAACCTGGACGCGCTCACGGAGCTAGAGTGAGTTGTGAGGCTGCAGGGGGCCCGGCAGCCACCCCAAAACCAGCCCCGCAGCCTGAACTCGGGCCCAGGGAGCCCCCGCCCACAGTCAGGCCTGTGCCTGGCTCTGCAGGGGCACCAGCTTGCCCACAGCCCCAGCCTGCATGTGAAGCCTTTGACTGGAGATATCAGGCTAAGCTCGTTGGGGAGAAGACGGTTTCTGTCCTCAGCCTCGTGCTGGGAGCCGAGGCAGCAGGGTCTGGGGCCCCTATGGGCTGCCTGCTCCACTACGTTCCCTGGGCAGGCTGCTGCCTCTAAGTCAGCTATGTCCTGAGCTCGGCGTGACCTGTGCTCGTTAATAAATGCTTTGCCTGTTCCCAGGGTTTTAGATATTTCTTTTAATCTGCTGAGAAACATTGAAGGAATTGATAAATTGACACGACTGAAGAAGCTCTTCTTGGTCAACAACAAGATCAACAAAATTGAGAACATAAGCAGCTTGCACCAACTGCAGATGCTGGAGCTGGGGTCCAACCGGATACGGGTGGGTGTGGGCACGGGGCACAGCCCAGAGGTGTGCAGGGTGTGTAGCTGTGTCTCACGAGACTGACTGCTCACTGGGGTTGGTGTTAATGGGAGTGTGGCCCTTTCTTCCATACACAGCATTCTCTTGCTTCTCATTCGAGTCACGATGTAACTCTTAGCAGACCCATTGCACTCTGCCTGACAGCAGCCCCCAGCGCTTTGCTTTTGAACTTGCCGCTGGGTGTGGTTTAGACGCACCTCTTGGCGCAGAAGGGGGGGGGCATGCACAGCAGGGGGTCAGTCCCCCACTCCGACCTTGGGGGTGGGTGGGCACAACCTGCTGAGTGGCTGAGGGCGGGGTTTCTGAGCCCTTCCTCCACCTGCATGCCAGAAATGCCCCTCCAACTTTTGGAAGCTTCTAGCACACTGGTCAGCTCAGGTTGGCCAGGACGCAAACCAAGGAGAGTAGCTGTGGCAAAGGGCTTCCTGTGACCGTTGGTGGTGGTGGTGTGGTCGGAAGTAGCGAAGCAGCACGTGTGAGACTCGGAGTGGTCCAGGCATCAGCGTGTTCCACAGCATCCCTGTGGGGGCCAGGGGCCGTGTCACAGCCGATGCAGGTGACGGCAGGCAGGCTGCCCTGCCTCTGAGTCCTCGTCCTCCTGGACCAGCCCCGGCCCATCCTGCTGTTAGGACTGAACAAGAGGCTCGCTCTGCCCTTGGCGGCCCCGCTGCAGCCCCTGCCGGAAAAGCTCAGCTAGCCTGTTTCGGGAGAGTGGTGAACCCAGGAGGCGGGCACCTGGGGCCTGCCAGGGGCGCTCACTAGCACAGCTGCCCATGGGGCCCTGGGGAGCACAGGCAGAGCACCCCCAGGAGCCTGCAGGCGTCCCGGGCCCGGGGCTCCGCAGCTGTCACCCGCGGCACACCACTGGCGTCTGTTCTCAGGTTGCACTGTGAAGTGAGGTTGCCTGGGGGATCCCAGAGTGGGCAGTACCTGCCCGACTTCCAGGCAGCTCCGTCTGCTCGCCCGAGGGGGCAGACCCTTTCCCCTCCCGTGACTGCTGCCTTGTCCTGATTTTCATAGGTGATTGAAAATATCGACACATTAACCAACCTGGAGAGTTTGTTTTTGGGGAAAAACAAGATCACTAAGCTTCAGAATCTGGATGCACTCACCAACCTGACCGTCCTCAGCATGCAGGTACAGACGGCCCAGCCTCCCGCCCCACGGGCCCCCAGGGCAGGGTTTTGCCCCTCCACTGTCTCCGTGCTGGGAACGCTTAGCCTCGCTGTCAGTGAGGAGTGGAGGCGTCACGCTGCACAGATCTGCAGCGCGCGCGACGCACATGGGCCTGAGGCTTCCTCCCGAACACACCCCGTGTCTCCTCCTAGTGAAAGTCAGGGCGGTGTTTAGCCGGGGCCGCTCGTCTCCACAGCTCACGCCATGCTGGGCTCCATGGGAGCGACCCCCCACCCCGTCCCGTCCCGTCCATGCCCAGGAGTGTGCCGCCTGAGCATGGCTGGGCAGCACCCACGTGGGGTGGGCAGTGCCTGTGTGGCTGCAGCCCGGCTCCTTTCATCAGGAGCTCTGAGAGGTGGGGCTGGCCAGGGCCCCTTCCCCTCCCCACACCAGTCCCCAAGGCCAGCTAGAGGGTCAGCGCAGGAGAGGGCGTGGCCCCGGGAGCGTGGTGGTGGGCCCGGGGGCATTGGTGGCAGGCTGTGGGCACAGGAACCCCAAGACCGCCAATGCCTCTCCGAAAGCAGGTGTTGTGCAGGTCTGTGAGAAGCAAGCGCTGTGGTCTAACTCGAGTCACGATGGGCGCCAAACGAGATGAGAACAAGCGATTTTAAATGTTCCGGTTTTGACATTTTTCAGTTAATTAAATTATTTGAGGTAGACCTGTCTCAAGTAGATTTTGAAAAGTGAGTTTCGTGCATGAAGGCCTTTGGCCGTGTGCACGAGTTTGGCCCAGGACAGCAGACACAGGGCCCTGGTCTGCCTCCCTCTGGGCCAGGCCCCTGCAGCTGCTGTGGGCAGCGCCCTGTTGTCAGGAGCCCTGTGTCCGCTGCCCCGCTCCCAGAGCCCCCCGGTCTCACACGTTCTGACTCTCCCTGCAGAGCAACCGGCTGACCAAGATCGAGGGCCTGCAGAGCCTGGTGAACCTGCGGGAGCTGTATCTCAGCCACAATGGCATCGAGGCCATTGAGGGCCTGGACAACAATGTAAGAGCCCGCCAGCTATGGGTTGGGGGCGCAGGGGCCGGACTGGGTGTCACGGGGGTTAGCGCCTGGCCTGCGGCTTGGGGGAGATTTCTAAAAAGGAAGCCCTAGGGACCTCCCTGTTGGTCCAGTGCTTAAACCCTCCAGCTCCCAGTGCAGGGGATGCAAGTTTGGTCCCTGGTGAGGGAACTAAGATCCCGCGTGCAGCGTGGCATGGCCAACAATAATTAAAATCTTTAAGACGGAAACTCTAGTTGCTCCTGGGTGTCCGTGTACCGCAGACGACTCTCAGTTGTCAGCTGCTGCCCTCTCTTCCTGCCCCTGGCCCTTCCCCAGCCGAGGACCCAGACGCAGGACAGCCTTAGGAGCACTGGCCTGGGGGGACAGCCCTGGCCCCAAGCCTGCAGGAGGCCCCTGTCCTCCTCAGCTGCCCCAGGCCAGCTTGCTTTTCCTCAGCGCAGTATTCAAGATAAATAGAAAGCTTGGATTCACTCAGCTTCCCTAGGTGTTTTTTCCTGTTTTAACTGCCAGCCGGTCGACCGGCGAGCACTGCATTTCAGTCTTCACGAGGGCTTCCTTGGCCCTGGGCCTCATTAACATCAGGGAGGTTTTAGGGGAAACTCGCTTTATGAATTTTGCTTCACACCATTTACAGAGTTTTGGAAAAGCTGGTGAGATTTGCATCCAGTGGGTGTGGTCAGCTTCCCCTGCCTTTCAGTCAGACTGCTTGCAGAGCTGGTGTATAACCTGGGTGCACACCTGGGTGGCACAGAATGGGAGGTTGAGGCCAAGCTCTGAGAGGTGGGGCCGGGCAGGGCCCCCTCCCCACACCAGTCCCCACAGCCAGCGGGAGGGTCTGCGTGGGAGAGGGCGTGGCCCCCGGAGCAGCAGCAGCCAGGGCTGCAGGACAGGGCGGGAACCTGGGAGGCGTCCTGGGAGGGGTGCTGCAGTCGCCCGGCCCAGCCCAGTACTGGACCCCATGTGAGCCTCTGCAGCAAAATAGAACAAAAGAGTTGTGGCTTTAAAGTAATTATATTTTTGTAAGATCCTCCTAATCAAATGGAACAGGCTTTATTCAACTAGACAGCAAATATTCTCCTGTATTTTCCTCTGAGCTGCATCTCCTAACTGGAGTTTACTCTTGTGGTGCAAGGCCAGGCAGTCAGTGATCTCCCTCCCAGACGGAGAATGCCTGCCTGCTCCCCGGCGCCCTGGGACTGCCCTGCTTAGGGCCTCTCCAGGCGCCAGGCCTTCCACAGGTCTGCCAGGGGAGACTGGTTGCGGACACCGCGGTCTCTGCGGCGCTTGCTCTCCCTGCCCCTCCTTACCCCCATCCCCCTCCTTACCTTTTTTTAAGTAATTAGTACGGGTTTGCTTTTGAATGAGGTTTCAAAACTGTCCAGCTCCCCGGAAAATCTCAAGGTAGCGTCAAGCATGTGACGAGGTCCTTGTGCGGAGGTTTGGGGCCATTCTGGCTGCTGGGCGCCCCCGCGCTGGTCTCTGCCACGGGGTCACGGCCTCCCCATGCCGTAGACACTGTAGCCCAGCCAGTCCCCACACTCGGGCTCCCCACGCCGCCCAGCCTCTGAAGCGGGCACAGCGGGCCTGGCCGGGCCCCACCCCGCCGTCCCCACCCATCCTTCTGCGCGGCTCTCCTGAGTCCCTTTCTGCCCAGAGCCCCCGCACCTGGCGGGCAGGTGCCTGCTGGCCTGCTGCAGTCAGCGGCCATCTGAGCAGCAGTCGGCAGAAGCAGCCCTGCCGTGTCCACGCCAGATGGGCTGCCCGAGCGCTCCTCTCTGCACTGGAAGCAGGACTCCTTCCAGAAGGGATGGCATGGGCTCTGGCCCTTCCCCACCCTCGCTGCCTTAAGTGAAGAGGGACTGTTTCAGAATCATTTGGGTTTGGATGTCTTCTTGGGACAGGCACTAGATAAACGCTACTATACCTATTGCCCTGCAGGCCCCACCCCAGGGGCCCAGGCAGCCTCCCAGTGCCCAGGCCACTTCTGCTTTGGAAAGTGTTACCTGCCCATTGGGGTCCTTTGGACCAGGATGTGGGAGTGTGGGTCGTGGAGTCCGATGGCAGTAGCTTCAGACCCCGGTGACAAGCTCAGTGAGGCAGCGGAGAGGACTCGGTGTAAACTAGGCCGGGGGCTGCAGGAGGGGCCAGGGCCATGCCCCCGCTCTTACCTGCCAGCACCCCCTTTCCTGTGAGGGCAGAGGGCAGCTCATCTCGCGCTTGCACCCAGTGCGGTGCGCGTGACCACACAGTCACAGCAGAGCCAAGGCAATGCAGGACAATTTTATCTCCTTGTTCTAGAACAAACTCACGATGTTGGACATTGCATCAAATAGAATAAAAAAGATTGAGAATGTCAGCCACCTAACAGAGCTGCAGGAATTCTGGTAAGTGCAATGCACGTGCGCTGCTGGTGCTCAGCTGAGCGGGTCTCGGTTCCTGGGGTGTGTCCGCTGTGGCTCTGGGGGCCGGGTTGGGGACCGAGGGCTCGGGGGGCTGCAGATGCGGTCCCCACGCTGCATGTGGTCTTCCAGCACCAGCGTCACCGGGGAGCTAGGTAAAGTCACGGCTGTCAGGCCCTGCCCCAGCCCAGGGGCAGAGTGGTCGATGGCTGGGCGCATGAACACGTGAGAAGCCCTGGTCCGTGTGGGCACGTCCCAGGGTTGCCGTGTGGCTGGAAGGCTTCCCGACGCAGCCCTGGGGCTGTGCTTCCAGCTCAGATGCCCAGAACAACGGGAGGAGGTGTGGGTGGGCTTCTGTGGTTGGTCACCCTGGAATGTGCCTCGTATTGGTCTCACGGTGATGGTTGTGGTTCGTGGAGCCCACAGATGAGAAACGAGGCATAAGAAGCGGGGGTTGCAGGTCAACCCCCAGCTGAGATCTGCAGTGTCAAGGTTCCACACGCGTGTCCCAAGCGTGACTCCTGCAGGGAGTGCCACGTGCAAAGCGTGTCTGTCATCAGAGATCTGTGCTGTGTCCACAGCCTGCCCCTTGCTTGGCTGGCCATTCTGCCAACCCTCTGACGTCTTGTGTGTTCTCTGCTCCCCGTCTCAGAAATGACCCAGGCTTCCCTGATGCACAGCGGCCCACTGTGAGGACGCCGCTGCCCCTTAGTGTAAACAGCACTGGTTTTGGGTGCCGTCAGGGCATGACACCAGGACTGGCCACTGAAGGCTAGGGTGCAAAGCGAGCTGCGGGAGCTGCAGTTTGGTGTGCAGCCCAGCCCTGCAGGAGGGCGTGGCCAGGGGTCAGCAGAGGCTTGGAGCAGAGGGATTCGGTCTGAAGAGGCAGGGAGCCACACAGCCAGAGCCGGGGCCCAGAGCCAGGGCCCCGACCAGGCTCGCCCCAGCCCGGCCGGTGCCGGCCCACGTGCCCCAGCAGCCCTCCCGGCTCACCCCAGCCTGGCGGGCCGGCCCGCATGCCCCGGCAGCCCTCCCGGCTCGCCCTAGCCCGGCCAGGGCCGGCCCGCGTGCCCCGGCAGCCCTCCCGGCTCGCCCCAGCCCGGCTGGTGCCGGCCCGCATGCCCCGGCAGCCCTCCTGGGAGCCTGTGCTGGCCTGAGTGACAGAGGCCCTGAGGAGGCAGGATGCCCCCATGACAGGGTCGTGAGCAGACTGGCTGTGTCTGCGGGGCTCACGTGCTCTCAGACCCCCAGCTTTCTATGAAGTAGCAGACTCCCAGTCTGATGCCAACAGCCTACAAGTGATTATGTTGCGTAAGAAAAATAGCTTGAGGATTCTCCCAAACCTTGGTTTTGTTTCAAGGATTGCTGAATTTGAGGGGAAGTGAATGTGAATTTTGAATGTAAATGTCAACCATCAGAAACTACTAGAATAGACTCTGGAGACCGTGTGCCTGGAGCACCATCCCAGCTGCGTCTGCAGCAGGACCACAACATGGGTTCAGGCAGGACGCTCACGTGCGAGCTCAGGATCACCTGCCATGAGTTGGCAGAGTCGTTGGGGTCACCAGCGTGCCCACGTCATCAAACGTGCACGGGAGAAAGACGGCCACAGGCTGCCGTCCCCATGCGCTCCGTCTGCAAGGGGTGCTGGTCAGGATGTTGGGGGGACCTCCGCTGTGTCCACATAACGCAACAGTCAAGAGTGGAGCGGCTGGAGAACAAGCTCGTGGCCACAGGGAGCAGCCCGCTGCATCTAGAATGTGGGCCCTTCTGCATGACCAGCAGCCAGCTTTCTTTAAAGGTCACCTCATTTGACAGGGAAAACGGAGAAGGAGGCAGGAGACAGTCTAGATCGGAAGGAACTAAAATGGTACTTCCAGAAGGTTCTGTAAGAAGATGAGCGCACCGGGAGCTCACTCCCTACACCTTGCTCCTTCACGCCTCAGCTGGGAAGAGCTCAGAAGAGAGATACACAGACACACAGCCACCCCCACCCCCACCCCCCGGCGTGACCCTTCCAGATACTCTGAGTTTTTTGTGGAGATGATACAGGTGAATGGTTTTGAGTTTCATTTTGAAAAAGTACAAAGATGCGTCTGGGAGTTACCTTGTCTAAGCCGTCCTTTACAACGCACTGTTGGTGCTGAACAAAATCCCTAGGTCCACTTTACTAAATCCTAGAGAAAACCGCCTGGAGGCTGGCCGTGCTATGGAACGCCCAAACTGATAAGACCTGGGGTTACAAACATAGTGACTGCTGGGACAGCAGTGTCACATGTGAAGCCTGCGGGGTGTACGTCTGGCTCGAATGACTGGAGGGGCGAGGAGGTGCAGGCAAATCATGGACACCAGCACCAGCGACATGGGAAAGGGTCCCAGTAGATCCCGCTGCTAAGACCTCTCCTCTGAACCAGGGACAGGGCTCGATTTGTTCAGTGAATGTGTCTTTTTACTCCCGTGAACGTTATTGGCACTCACGTGGCACAGACCCTGCGCCTAAGAACACTCCTTGCAGCGCTCCCCAGTTATTGCCGTATTTTGTGGCAGAAACACAGAAGCCATGCTTTTTAAGGGAAAAATACAAAAAATGCTGATAAACAGACTACATTTTGCAAAAAAATAGGTAGAAAGTTGCCGAGGTCCAGCCCTGGTGGATCCAGGGTTATTCGAAGCAGGGATGGAGTCGGCGAGGAAAACCTTATTTATTTAGAAATATACTGAGAGATTAGGAAAGAATAGTGTAGTAGGAAAATTAGTGAAGAAAAGGGGCTGAATAACTTGGCTTACGTGGAAAACCAAAAATAAGTTCCAAGAAAAGGAGTTTGCACCACCTACATTAGGCCACAGGCGCCCACTTGAATAGCAGAGGGTGCCTCGCCTTGGGCTCCCTCTCACGTGGGTCTTAGAAGCCCAGGCAAATAAGTAGACACGGAGAGCTTCCACGTTGCAAGGAATCGGCCTGAGAAAGAGAGTGAGGGAGAAGGAGAAAGACAGAGAGAGAGTCCACACGGGGGAGGCCAAGCTTGTGCAAAAACCCCATAACTTTATTTTAAAAGGTGTGCATATACCCTAAGTTTTACACAATGGAAGATACGGAGTCTTGCAGGGCATTGGCCCTGACCCTTTCTGTACGTCCTTTTGTATACAGAAGGTCTCAGGCCAAGAGGCCTGTTAACACTTTAGGCTCTCTTCCTTAATGAATGTTAACCTCATTTCCCCTGAAGTGTTTTTCTTTAATCTGCATCACCCTTAAAGCACTAGTCCTCTATAATGCAAAGGACCTCTTTTTTCCGGTGTTAGTTCTAAAAAGTTGTGTATGTCTTCATAGAACCGTTCAACTACAGCTTCTTCAGCGATAGTGGTTGGGGCATAGACTTGGACTACCGTGATATTGAATGGTTTGCCTTGGAAATAAACAGAGATCATTCTGTCATTTTTGAGATTGCACCCAAGTACTGCATTTCGGACTCTTTTGTTGACCATGATGGTTACTCCATTTCTTCTGAGGGATTCCTGCCTGCAGTCATAGATATAATGGTCATCTGAGTTAAATTCACCCATTTCAGTCCATTTTAGTTCGCTCATTCCTAGAATGTTGACGTTCACCCTTGCCATCTCATTTGACCACTTCCAAGTTGCTTTGATTCATGGACCTGACATTCCAGGTTCCTATGCAATATTGCTCTTTACAGCGTCAGACCTTGCTTCTATCTCCAGTCACATCCACAACTGGATATTGGTTTTGCTTTGGCTCCCTCCCTTCATTCTTTCTGGAGTTATTTCTCCACTGATCTCCAGTAGCATATTGGGCACCTACTGACCTGGGGAGTTCCTCTTTTGGTATCCTATCATTTTGCCTTTCCATACTGTTCATGGGGTTCCCAAGGCAAGAATACTGAAGTGGCTTGCCATTCCCTTCTCCAGTGGAGTAACAGGTAAATTTGGCCTTGGAATGCAGAATGAAGCAGGGCAAAGACTAATAGAGTTTTGTCAAGAAAATGCACTGGTCATAGCAAACACCCTCTTCCAACAACACAAGAGAAGACTCTACAACATGGACATCACCAGATGGTCAACACCGAAATCAGATTGGTTATATTCTTTGCAGCCAAAGATGGAGAAGCTCTATACAGTCAACAAAAACAAGACCAGGAACTGACTGTGGCTTGGATCATGAACTCCTTATTACCAAATTCAGACTTAAATTGAAGAAAGTAGGGAAAACCACTAGACAATTCAGGTATGACCTAAATCAAATCCCTTATGATTATACAATGGAAGTGAGAAATAGATTTAAGGGCCTAGATCAGATAGATAGAGTGCCTGATGAACTATGGAATGAGGTTTGTGACATTGTACAGGAGACAGGGATCAAGACTATCCCCATGGAAAAGAAATGTAAAAAAGCAAAATGGCTGTCTGGGGAGGCCTTACAAATAGCTGTGAAAAGAAGAGAGGCGAAAAGCAAAGGAGAAAAGGGAGGATATAGGCATCTGAATGCAGAGTTGCAAAGAATAGCAAAAAGAGATAAGAAAGCCTTCTTCAGCGATCAGTGCAAAGAAATAGAGGAAAACAACAGGATGGGAAAGACTAGAGATCTCTTCAAGAAAATTAGAGATACCAAGGGAACATTTCATGCAAAGATGGGCTCGATAAAGGACAGAAA
>SJYC01130000.1:0-11993 GCA_006408675.1 Madoqua kirkii | reverse complement strand
ATTCCAGTCCCCTATAATGAAAAGGACATCTTTTTTGGGTGTTAGTTCTAAAAGGTCTTGTAGGTCTTCATAGAATCATTCAACTTAGCTTCTTCAGCGTTACTGGTTGGGGCATAGACTTGGATAACTGTGATATTGAATGGTTTGCCTTGGAAATGAACAGAGATCCTTCTGTTGTTTTTGAGATTGCATCCAAGTACTGCATTTCAGACTCTTTTGTTGACCATGATGGCTACTCCATTTCTCGTAAGGGATTCCTGTCCGCAGCAGTAGATGTAATGGTCATCTGAGTTAAATTCACCCATTCCAGTCCATTTTAGTTTGCTGATTCCTAGAATGTCGATGTTCACTCTTGCCACCTCGTTTAACCACTTCCAAGTTGCCTTGATTCATGGACCTGACATTCCAGGTTCCTATGCAATAGTGCTCTTTACAGCATCGGACCTTGCTTCTATCACGTCACATCCACAACTGGGTATTGATTTCCTTTAGGATGGACTAATTTGGCCTCCTTGCAGTCCAAAGTCTTTTACTTCATTTTATTTTCACCATGCCACGTGCCTCGCAGGATCTTATATCCTCCAGGGACTGACCCTGGGTCACAGCTGTGACAGCACCAAGTCCTGAGCACTGCAGGCCAAGGAACTCCCGAGACTGTGCTACTGGAGAAACAGCAACAGCAAACGAGAGTTCCAGTTTCTCCACATCTGATCCAACACTTCCTTCTTGTCTATCTTTGCATCAGTTGTCCTGGTGGGTATGGGGTGGCCACACCCAGTATGATTTTGACTTGTATTTCCCTAGAGATGGCTAATATTGAGCTTATTTTCCTGAGCTTATTGGCAATCTGCATATCTTCTTTAGAGAAAAATCTATGCAAAGTCTTTGTCTATTTCAGAATTGTGCTATCTGTCTTCCTCTCACTCAGTTATAAGTGTTCTTTACGCTCTGGATGCAAGTCCTGTATTAGACACATGGTTTGCACACACATTTTTCCTCCCGCTCTGTGCGTGGCTTCTTCACGTCCCTGACGACACGCTTTGATGCAGGTAGGTCTTTAACGCTGATGACGTTCATGTTACCCATCTTTTATTGCCGTGCCTTTGGTGCATGTCTAGGAAATCACTGCCTAAACCGAGTCATTAAGACTTACAACTATGTTCTCTCCTAAAAAGTTTTATCATTTTGGCTCTTATACCTAGGTCTGTGATCTTTTTTAGTATCTTAACTCCACTTTAATTTTTATATATGCTGTGAGGTAGGTGGTTCAGATTTATTCTTTTGCAAGTGGAAATTCACCTGTCTCAGCATCATATACGGAAATCACTATTCTTTTCCCAATGGATTGTGTTGGCCTCTTTTTTTAAAAAATTGATGTAAAATATAAGCTTTTTTCTGAAATCTCAAGGATATTCCATTGCGTGTGCGTCTCTCAAGTGAGCAGTACTCTGTCTCAGTACTCAATTATTCTCTCTGTAGTAAGTCTTGAAGTGAAAAATGCGCATCCTGAAACTTTGTTCTTTTTCAATGATGTTTTAGGTATTCTGGGTCTCATGTATTTCCATGTGAATTCTGAACGTGTCAATTTCCGAAAAAGAAAAAACAGCCAGCTGGAATTCTGATGAGGGTTGTGCTGACTCTGTAAATCAGTTGGGGGTTCTTGTCATCTTTACCGTGTTGTCTTTGCATTTCTGCACATGGGATGCTTTTGCCTTGTCTGGAGCTCTTCGACTTATTTCAACAACATTTGACCCTTTTCAGTGTAGAAGTGTTGCATTTTTTTTTTGTTAAACTATTTGAGTTTCATTTTGACACTGCCATAGGTGGAATTATTTTTCTCTGTTTTATTTCCAGCTTGATTTCTGCTAGTGTATAGGGATACAGTTGTCTTGCATGTTGATTTTCCACTCTTGCCAAAACTGATATTATTTCTGATGGTTTCTCTAGTGACTCCTTTTGGATGCTCTAAATGCAAACTACGCCGTCTGCAGAGAGAGACAGTGTCCTGCTTGTGCTTGCCCGTTCATTTCGCCTTCCTGGGCTGCCCGCTCGCTCCTGCTCGTCTGCATTCCCACGTGTGAGGGCCCCCTCAGCCCGGAGCGCCCCCGGTAGCTCCTCCTGTGGGGCATGTGCGTGGGACTGACTCTCTCAGACTTCCACTCTTTCTGCCGCATTTCTGAAGAGCATTTCCGCTGGATACAGAATTCTCGTCTGTCACTCACCCCTTTTGCCCATCCTTCACGCTTGGTCTTTTAGCTCATCAGCTGTCACTGTTCCACAGTTCTCTGCCAGCTCCACCGTGTGGTCCGTCTCTGGCTCTGTCGCCTTATACAGCCATGGGTTCCTTTGGGGAGGAGGTGCCCTGGACCTGCCGAGCGCAGTCTCAGTGTCAGCTCAGGCCCACTGTGGTTCCGTGCTACTCACCAAGGGGCGCGTCTCACCCTCGCGGTGAGGCCCTCACTCCCAAGGTGTCGCCCAGCGGCCGCAGCGGGGAAGCCAGGAGGCCCACTGACCACCCCCTCCCTGGAGGAGCTGCCGCCCTGAGCCCCTCCTGAGGTTCTGTCGGCCCCGGGCCTCTGGCAGCTGCCTCTGGGCGTGACCAGCTCAGGAGCTCCGAGCACCCAGGGGTCCCCTCAAGCCCCTCGGCAACCCTGCAGTCTGGCCTCCGCTCCCTCGGGCTCCGCTGCCCGGCCCCGCGGCTGCCCGGCCCCGCGGTTTGGAAAGCGCCCTCTGGGAGGGAGCAGAAGTGAACACAGGCTCACCTCACAAGGGTCCCTCCTCTTGAGGCCTGGGCTCCCCAGCCGGGGACTGAACCCAGGCCCCGGACGCAGACGAGCAGAGTGCTCCCCCGGCACTGCTTCCTCCCGCCTTTCCAGCTTCCAGGGAGGGAGCCTCTCCCACACGGAGGAGACTCCAGGGGAGCGGGGGCTTCGCCTGCGGGGGTGGGAGCCGCGGGGGTGCCAAAGGCGACCCCAGCCCCTCCGCAGGCCTCCCTGTCCCCCTCGGCCGCGGCAGGGCTGTCCCCGAAGCCCCCCTGGAGCCTTCCCACCCCGAGTGAAGGCTGGGAAGGAGACTGAGGAGGAGCCCAGCGCTCAGGAGCGGGGAGGACTCCTCCCTGGGCTGGCGGCCCCCAGACGGCCCATCCACACCTCTGAGCCTATCGGTTCCAGCAGACTCTGTCCTCGTTTAGAAGCAGGTCTGAAGCAGGGTCGGCTGCTGGACGCCACCCGCAACAAGACCAGCACACGCGGGGCCTGGAGGGACAGACAGCTTCCTGGGCAGCCTTCGTGCAGCCGGACTACACCTGGACCCGGGGGGTGGCTGTGGAGCCCAGGCTGAGCCTTCATTCCGTGACCTCCGACCTCACCGCACAGGCCTGTGGGCACGGTGCCCAGAGCCGTAGGTCAGATCAAGCCCCAGCGCCTCGCTGGGGGCCCGGCCCTCAGTGAGCCCTGGCGGCTGCGGAGTCACTGACCACGGGCCGGTGTAATAAGGCCTACCTGTGGCAGGAGGCGAAGTTCCTCAAGGAAGCCAGAGCCCATGGTCCCTGGAAACTCAGGAGAAACCCTGCGTTCACCCACCTGCCTCTGGTATTAAGACATGACACGTCACCCTGACCCTCTGTTCACAGACGCTTGATCCCAAGCAGTCTGTCGGCTGTAACACTCGGCGTCACTTAGATGCTCCAGCCAGGCGGAGGCAGCTGTGTCTAGATGTGTATAAGAGACAGCCTTTAGGATGGACTAATTTGGCCTCCTTGCAGTCCAAAGTCTTTTACTTCATTTTATTTTCACCATGCCACGTGCCTCGCAGGATCTTATATCCTCCAGGGACTGACCCTGGGTCACAGCTGTGACAGCACCAAGTCCTGAGCACTGCAGGCCAAGGAACTCCCGAGACTGTGCTACTGGAGAAACAGCAACAGCAAACGAGAGTTCCAGTTTCTCCACATCTGATCCAACACTTCCTTCTTGTCTATCTTTGCATCAGTTGTCCTGGTGGGTATGGGGTGGCCACACCCAGTATGATTTTGACTTGTATTTCCCTAGAGATGGCTAATATTGAGCTTATTTTCCTGAGCTTATTGGCAATCTGAGAGTGCTCACGTGTGCGCGTGCCCGTGGGGCCGGCTCTGGGCGGTGGGCTGGGCCACACCGGCGCTGCGCTCTGCTATAACAGGAACCCCTGTGGATAGCTGGGGGCAGTCCTGTCTGCCGAGGGAACGGAGGTGCAGTCCGCATCCGCGTCGCCCCGATTCCTAAAGAGGCGCGACATTCCTGCAGGTGCGCGGGCTCTGCATGGCCCCAGGCTTGGGAACAGTGTTCTTGTCGCGTCTGTGCCTTTGCTGCTGGGCTGTCCGCCTTGTCATCAGTGCTGGGTGCTGGTGTCCTGGACGCTTCTGGCCTGGCCGTCCTGGGCACTGGCATCGTGGTGTCCTGGGTGCTGGCCCACGTGGCGTCCCCTCCGCCTCATGTTCTGTTTCCCACCCTCTGGAACAGGAAGGGTGCCCCCACTGCCTGCCGCACCCCGCCCCTGGCTGGCCACGCTCCCTTCCAGAGCCGCGCAGAAGCCAGCAGACACGCACGGAGTGGAGACCCACTCGACAGTCCAGTGAAGAGGGGATGAAAGGCCGCCCTGTGTCATGGAAACAGATGGCGCACAGGCGTGCCTTTCCCGGACCTCCCTCCAGACCTGTCGCCCCAAGCAGGTGCGAGGGACCCCAGGGGGGCAGCATGGCCCTCAGCCCTAGAGCAGACGGGGCCTCAGCCTCAGCACACATCTCAGCCAGCGGGGACGCGTGTGCCCACCTCCGGGCACCTGGCCCGGGCGGGGTCTCGGCCTCGGCATATGTCTCAGCCAGCAGGGACGCGTGTGCCCACCTCCGGGCACCTGGCCCGGGCGGGGCCTCGGCCTCAACACACGTCTCAGCCAGCGGGGACACATGTGCCCACCACCGGGCGCCTGGCCCGGGTGAGGTCTTGGCCTTGGCAGACGTGTCAGCCACCGGGGACGTGTGTGCCCACCTCCGGGCGCCTGGCCTGGGCTGGGCCTTGGCCTCAGCCTCGTGGGAGCCCTGAGGGCTATGACAGGAGCTGCGGCTGAGACTCACTGAGGCGGCCGTGTGGGACAGCGGGGTGCCCAGCAGGGGTGCCCAGCAGGGATGCGGGGCCCTGGGGTGGCAGGTCTGCAGCTCAGGGCTCCAGGAGCGCCTGGGACCCCTCTGCACGCGGCCACTGCCACACCCTTCCCTTCACGCGCACCCTGTGTGCACACTCCTTCCGTGCTTGCCTGACGCCAGCAGATACCCCGTGGCTGCCCGCAGGCACAGGCGTGCGGTCATCACCCACTGAAGCTGCTTTCTGCCCGTGAGATCAGGAGCGCGGGTGGCCCGACTGTCATTGTTCGGCAGCTTCCAGAGGCAGGCCCACAGGCCACGCTGCTGTTTATTACATAGGTTTAAAACGGCGCTGGTGAGTTTTTACCACAGCTATAGAAACAGCTGTTTGCTCAGTGTGAATGGACACACATAACTCATGCACACCCACAGCGCACCCACACAGCAGGCTTGCACACGTGTGCACTCACACGTGCAAAGATGCCCGCACGTGCCCCGGCACACAAACCTCTCACGGAGCCCGTGGTCCCCACCGCGGGACGTGCGGGACAAGGCTGCACGGCGCACCGCCTGCGCCCCCGCGCCCCCGTGCCCCGTTCTGCTGCCACGCGCAGGACCTGCGATGTGTATAAGAGACAGCCCGCGCCGCTGATCAGCTTCCAGAAACCCTGCTGCCAAGCCGGGTGAGGGGCGGCGCCCCTGAGGCAGGACTGGGGAGGGCCGGGCACTGTGTGCAGTGGCCAGGGCCGCCTGCACCCCGGCCTGGAGCCCCCAGGCCTCCCGCTGAGGGCTGGCCCAGCCAGCGGGGCTCGGGGAGGGGCAGGCCTGGGGCTGCTCTGTGGCCCAGGCTGTGGGCAGCCCTGGACCGCCGTGATGTGGGGGTGGACAAGGGGAGGCCTCGGCTCTCTTGCCCCTTCCTGCTGAGAAAGCTCTGGGCCTCAGAGGGACTGGAGAGCAGCCCTGGAGCCCGGGGCCCGGCGAGGGCGGGGGCTCACCTGGTCTACACAGGGTCCGCAGCCAGGCCACGGCAGGCGGGAGCAAGCCCACACACCCCCACAGCGCTGGCATCCACGCTCCCTCAGGATGGGGGCAGCTGACCGTCCCTTCCAGGAGACACCAACCGGGCCTCCACTGGCCGGTCGGCCTGCTGCAGTGGCTGGGTGTCCAACAGCCTGCTGAGGCCGTGCCCGACATGCCCCGGAGTCACACTCCTGCTGGTTCAGTGAGCCAGCTGTACAGGAAGGGGGCTCCGCCGGCCCCCGACAGCCTCAGGCAGGCCCCGGGGGGGTGAGAGAATCACCAAGCGGGTGAGCAAAACCTGCCGCTCTCCCCGAACTCTCCCCTCAGACCGGGGGCCGAGTCGCGGGCGGGCGGGCTTCGGCCCACGTCGTCTGCATCAGTCAGACAGGGAGGCTGTGCCGGGGGCGCATCCCCAAGCTCGGGCTCTGGACGCCAGGCCCACCCGGCCAGCCCCGAGTCGGCGTCCTAGGGCCCCTGTCATGCAGAAGCTGAAGAGGCCACACTGTTCCTGGAGCCCTTCCCTTGACACGTGACTCCCCGAAGCCGGCCACAGCCTCACCCGGCATGCAGGTGACGGTGGCACCCAGGCCTGGAGGAACCCGAGTGGCTGCCTAGCACCGAGACCCCCGCGCTGAGGACACCTCCCTTCTGGGCTGGGGGCAGACTCGTGCCCCCTCCCCAGGGCTCCCCGAGGTTCTGGGTCCAGGGCAGGCCCTGCGGTCAGCCACCGGCCAGAGACAGGCCTTGGGGGCCGCGCTCGGAGCTCCCAGGCACACAGACTGCCATGGGCTCGTCTGCCCAAGCACCGCCACTGCCCTGCCCTGGGGGTGCCCGCACCACCCAAGCACCTGCCGTGACCTCAGGAGAGGAAGAGCCCCACGAGGAAGCCGCCCGAGTGGCCGGGGGCAAGGCTGCCCTGCGGGCCCAGCGGAGGCCCAGGCAGCTGGGCCCCGACTCTTCACACCTACAGGTCCCTAGGCGAGACAGCCAGGCCCCCTTCTTCCCTAGTGCCCACAGTTGCCAGACGGTGAGTGGGGAGTCCCAACCCGGCTCAGAGCCTGTGGCCCAGACCCAGGGCCCCCAGCGGGCAGCAGAGGCCTCTGTGGACACGGAAAGGCTGGCCTGTGCTGTCCAGGGCAGGGAGGCCCCGCGGCTGGGAACCTATCCTCACCTCGCTGATCCAGGCCCACAGGCCCACAGGGCCCCAGTGGACGTCACTTTCAAGGACTGGAGGGACTTGCCAAGGCCGTGGGGCCGGGGCAGGTGTGGGTCGGTGGGTCAGTGAGGACAGAGGCCAAAGAGGTAGCAGGCCCACAGCAGCAGCGCCCCTGAGAGCCGCGGGCAGGGCCGGCCGGCAGCGGGGGAGGGCTGGGACGGCTCTGCCCAGGAGGCCAGGAGAACTGGTCCCTGCAGACCAAGGGGCAGGGCCACGTGGGCTGCCCAGCAGGGCTGGACCCCCCTCCCAACACAGGCCTTCTTTCGAGGGAACGGCTGCCCAGAGCGGTGCTTGGCAGGGGTGTGAGGTCAAACCCAGGCCAAACTCCATGAGCCAAGTGTCTCCCCTGGGGGCCTATGCAGGCTGGCTCCTGCCGGTGGTGGCGGAGGGGACATGGGTGTTCCTGGTGGGCTGCCTCGTGGTGTCCTCAGACACACCCATGTAAGCGTCCTCTGCCCTCCGCTCATAGGCTGGCCCCGTGTTTCCTGACGTGGGTATGTGGTCGAGGAGTCCCTGGTGCCAGGCCCAGGACAGCGCTGGGGGTAGAGGTGAGCACGGAGCCCCCAGCCCCCGCGGTCACGGAGGGCCCGGGACTTGGCTGGAAGACTGGCGGGTGGACGAGTGTGCTCCCAGGCTGACACAAGTGGGCAGGAGTGTCCTAAGGTTAACTGTACTAGCACACGCCCTTGCTCCTTACAATAGTGTCAACGCTTCTTACCATAAGCAAAGGACAGAGCTTGGCTTTTAAGCTGAAATTTCAAAAAGTTATCTCAAGAACTATCATTGCATACATTTTTTCAAAGAAATGCTGGGCCTGGCAAAGACAGTGGGGAGACAGAGGGCAGAGCTGGGCTGAAGGCGGGCGTGTGCGTGGTGGAGACAGCTTGGAGCTGTGCCCCTCTGCCCGGTCTGCCCCTCTGGCTGCTCTCCCGCGCCTGCGTCCTGGTCCAGGGAGGAGGGCAACGGCGGAGGGCAAGCCCCTGCTCCTCCGTCCGGCCACACCCCTCCGGGGAGCCCCGCTTGGCACCATCCAAGGTTGAGCGCCCAGTGCGTTACTCACCCAGGAGGCAGCGTCCCCACCGGCTGAGGCTTGCTGGCCCCCAGCCCACAGTGCTCAACGGAGCAGCTGGACGGTGGACGCAGTGGGAGCTCTTTCTGTTTTCCTGCTATTAGGTATGGTGGCCGAGAGGTCAAGTGGAGGACCCCTAGCACACAAACCTTGCCGCCCTCAGGCACAGAGTCCTCAGGCTGCGAGTTTCGTCAGTCTGCACACTTCTAGGGTGGGTCAGCTTTTTCCTGAGCACGGCTGCGAGGCCTGCACCTACACTCCCTGGGCCAGAGCTTTGGAGCCCAGGACAGACCCACAGACAGACACGCTTTCAACACCCTGCTGGGAACCTGTCTGTGCCAGTGGCCTAGGTCTGCCCTAACAAACGACCACAAACGGGGGTTAAAACAACAAACTGATTTTCTCACGGTTCTGAAGACAGAGTCCAGTACTGCCAGTGTAGCAGCTGATTCCTTCTGGAGAAGGTGGGGGGTGCCCGCCCCGGGTCCGGGGGCTCTGGGAACTCTGACGTTCACTGGCCTGTGGCTGCACCGCTCCCACCTCTCCCGTCTTCCCGTGGCCTCTCCCTTTGTGCAGGCCGTGTCTGTCTCCCCTCCTCCTACAAGGGCTCGTCACTGGTTCCAGTTCAGTTCAGTTGCTCAGTCGTGTCCCACTCTTTGCGACCCCATGAATCGCAGCACGCCAGGCCTCCTTGTCCATCACCATCTCCTGGAGTTCACTCAGACTTACGTCCATTGAGTCGGTGATGCCATCCAGCCATCTCATCCTCTGTCGTCCCCTTCTCCTCCTGCCCCCAATCCCTCCCAGCATCAGAGTCTTTTCTAATGAGTCAACTCTTCGCATGAGGTGGCCAAAGTACTGGAGTTTCAGCTTCAGCATCATCCCTTCCAAAGAACACCCAGGGCTGATCTCCTTTAGATGGACTGGTTGGATCTTCTTGCAGTCCAAGGGACTCTCAAGAGTCTTCTCCAACACCACAGTTCACTGGTTCCAGGTACCCCTAATCCGAGTGCTCTCATCGGGGGCTCCTTATCCTAATTAGACATGCAAAGGCCTTTATTCCAAGGAAGGCTGTATTCTGATCGCCTTCCTATCAGAACGTATGTCCAGGAGGACATATCTTTTCAGGAGCACAGTTCAAACCACTACAGTCCACCCTCTGGCCCCCATGAGCAAAATACAGTCACCCCCAATCCAGTGCCCCAAAGTGTCACCCACGGCAGCGTCAGCCCCGAGACCCCAGGCTCATCTCATCCTGAGTCGGGGGCGAGGGAGGTTCTGGGGCAACACCACTGCCTCCTGCGCACTAGATGGTCACTGCCTCCAGGGTACAAGGGTGGGCAGGCGACAGACGCAGTTGGGGTGGGGGCATTCCTCGAGGGGGGGCAGGAGGGAGAAAAGGGCCCGGTCCCAAGCACGCAGAAACCCCGCTGCCCCGCTCAGGCTGGCCGGCTCCCTGACCACGAGGCACGGTCTTCTCGAGTCTGTTCACGGAGCTGCGGGCCCTGCTGCTCCTGGAAGCGGATGAGTGCCCGCGGGCCTACCGCTGAGGCTACTGGGACTGGGGGACCTCGAGGTGGATGGTCCCCCGATGAGGCCGCGCCCTGAGCACACACCCCGCTGACCACCCTCTCCCCTGCCAGAAGCAGCCGTGGCCCCGGTTTTCCACCTCAGCTCCCACAACACTGAATCCCACCACCGCTGAGGAGGGGCCCTCCTTTCCCGAGAGGAGCCACCGGCGCCAGGTGCTGGCCAGCTCTGCAGTGGTCCTGACCATGGTGAGGCTGCCCGCCGCCGGGCACTGCCCATCAGGCCAGTGTCCTCAGTGAGCAGGAGCGCCCCTCCTCGCCCTGGGGCAAGGCAGGAAATTGTCTCTGGGACGCGGGGGGCCCTCGCGGTCCTCAGAAAGGCCACGGTGTTCCTGGGCTCCAGGGCGGGGCTGAGCTAGGGATGTGGGCCACAAGGGCAGGCGTGTGGGGGCAGGGGCCTGGGGCACCCTTCAAGCACAGGTCCCCTCAGCCTGCCTTGCCCTCTAGTCAGAGGAACTTCCTAACTGAGCCCCCTCGGAGATTGCAAGAATTCCCAGTTTCAGCTAGTGAGATGGGGGTTGGCTGACAACAAGGCACAGAGGCCCGTGTGCCGCCCAGGGGCGCTCAGCCACCTACCTCTAACTCCCCTCCTCTCCCTGCCGGCCACCGCCTGCTGCCCAGCAACCCGCCGGGAGAGGCGGGGCACACAGCCTGGTCTGGGAGTGGGACAGCATGTGGCTGTGGCCTGAGGGTGCTCGGGTGCCAGGCTGCAACCGTAAGGCTCACGCACCTGCTGCCTTGCAGGTTGCCGTGGCGCTCTGTGCCTGGTGCCCATCACTGTGTACCCGGCCATCATGGCCATCCTGGTGTCGGCGTCGGACAGCAGCATCCTCGCAGGCTGGGTGAGCTTCCATCCCTGCTCCTGCTGGCTGGCTGGGTGGGGGGCTCTGGTTCCCTCCTCCATCACCCCGCGTCCCCCACAGGCTTCGCGCATCGCCAGCCTCACGGGGTCCGTGGTGCACCTCGTCTTCATCCTCATGCGCTCCAAGATCTCCGTGGCCCGGGCACACGTCCTGACGAGATGGGGTGAGTGCTGAGAGCGCTGGGCGCCGGCCAGTCAGACACTTTTCTCATCTGAGCGAGGCGCCGCTGGGACATGTCCCGTCCTCCCCGCGAAGCCCCTTAAACAGCAATGGGCGGGGCCTCGGCGGGGGCGGGACGCCCCACTTCTGCGACCCCTTTCGTTTCCGAAGAACAAATACATCCGTCCACGAGCTGCACGAATTGCAGCCCTGGTCCCGGGACAGGACAGAGCCGGCGCACCCCGGGGAGACGGAGGCAGAGTGCGGGAGGCCAGGGACAGCGCCCTGGGGAACCGCCCACAGTGTCCCTGCCACGGCGGGGCCTGGGAGTGTCCTCCAGCCGGCCTCGTGGGGCCCGCCTCCGTCTCAGCGCCTCTTACCGGGCACTTCCGGCGCCCAGCGCCCCAGACCCGTGCCCAGCCCACTTTCCGGAGCCACATCGTATTAATTCTCACCGGCACTCGCCCGGCTCCTCTACCCGCGGAGCGCTTCCAGAAGGTCCTGAAGTCAGAGCTTCGGAAACGCGCCCTCCGTTCTCTCCCCTCCCTGCGCCGGGGAGGTGTCTGACGCAGGCACCCGCTGTGCCCTAGAGGGGCGCCCAGGTCGAGTCCGAGGGCGCTTTCACCCGCAGGGTGTCCATCTTCCAGTTCGTCAGCCTCTACTCACCACTTCTACGCCGCTTTCTTCAAGAGCAGGTTAGCGCCTGCACTGGCCACACCTGCCCGCCCCGCCCACACCACGCCCATCTGGGCTCACCACGCCCACGTCACGCCCAGACCAGTTAGCCCCCGCCCACTCAGCTAGCCACTCCCACTGGGCCCACCCTGGCCACGCCCCTCGTTCCTCAGCCCGCCCACGCCTTCCTGGGCCCGCCTGGGCCTCACCTTGATCCACCTCAGCCCGCCTCAGCCCCGCCCACTCCCTACCGGCCCGCCCCTCCTCAGCCTGTCCCGGCCCCACC
>SJYC01129998.1:0-21877 GCA_006408675.1 Madoqua kirkii | reverse complement strand
CGAGACCCTGCAGGTGGAGGAGGGGCTCCCAGGGACAGGCCCCCTGGGGAGGCAGAAGGGCACCCTCCCACCCTCCCCGGCGATCGGCTCCGCCTCGTCTGGGGCTGCACACATCCCATCGGCCCCGCCCACTGACAGGCAAGTTCGAGGCCGCATGGGCCGGCGGGGCCTTGCAGTGGGTGACTACTCTTGGTCTGTTCAGGAATTGCAGTCAAGGTGGCTGAGCCTGAGTAGAGCTGAGAAAAACCTCCTGTGGGGCGGGGGTCGGGGAGAAGGTGGGCTAAGCAGCCTGACTCTCCTGAGGACACAGCTTCTCCAGGAGGGCGGGGACCAGGGACCGGACAGCTCAGAGTGGCCCGTCACCCCGGGGGACAGATGGCCCAGGGCCCCACGTTCCCCTTCCCCAAGCACCCTGCCCTGTGGAGACCTGGGGCCGCCGCCCAAACAAGCCCACCAGACTCCTGAGAAGGATCCAGTCCTCCGTTGGCCAGGACAGCCTCTGCACGCCAGGGCCAACTGCTCACCTCTTGCACATGCATCTGAGGACGCCTCGGGAGTGGCCTGCACACTCCCCACTCTGACTGCAGGGGCTGGGGAGGGGGCCCCGAGGCCGCAGTGAACACCAGAACCCAGTGGACTGGGGGCCGGGGGCGGGGAGGAGGGTGGAGTGGGGTCTGGGGGGCGCGGGGGAGCTGACAGTGGTGCAGAGGCACAAGCAGGCCTGCTGCGGGGGGGGCCTCAGTGGAGGAGGGGGCACCCAGCTCCCTCACCCCTACCTGCGCTCCCGAGCTCTGCCCGTGGCCTCGGCTCTGCCTGCGGGGGCGGGCGGTCTGGAGTGCAGGCCCCACGCGGAGGCCAGGCTGTCTGAGAGCCAGACCCCTCGCTGGCCTCCTGGTCCTCGGGCGGCCCTGGGCTCTCACTCGGGCCAGTGGGCACGCGGGGCCTCACCCGACCCTGGGGTCTGGGTCAGTGGGCTTTCCAGCAGCTGAAGAGGCGGGTGGTCCTCAGGGAGGACGTCGGCGGCAGGCAGGGGAGAGGGAGGTGGGAAAGGACGAGGGCAAACGTTTGGCTTTTATAAAGTCAAGGAAATTTATTTCCTGAGGTCATGACAGGAAGCAGGTGCGGCCACAGCTGCGGGCTCTCCCGGCAGGCGGGAGCTTGGCCGGCGGGCGGGTGACTCCGAACCACGGCCTCCTTAGTGTTCACGAGGTGCCGAGCGCAGGGCCGGGCCGGGGCTGCCGGCTTCGCTGTGAGACCTCAGGGCGGGCGGGGTCGACACGTGCGCAGGGTCTAGCCGCTGGGTCAGAGTGAGACAGACCCTCGCGGGGCGGGCGCTGCTCCTTGGTCATTATCGCTTGGGGCCCCACGGGAGGGTCTTGGGGGCCACCTGAGCCCCGAAGCTGGGGAACTCCTCGGAGCTGCTCATGTCGGGAGCCTGTGGGGGAGCAGACGGCTTCAGGGACAGCCGCCCCACAACAGCGCTCGGGACAGCGCGAGCACGGGACGCCGGGGGCAAGGCCTCACCTTCTCGCTGCTGCTGGCGGTCCAGGGCGCGTCGCGAACGACAAAGCCCTTGGACGGCGCCTTGGACTCCTCGTGGGCGGGGGGCTTCACGTACAGCTGCAGCGCCTCGCTGTCCACCACGTCGGCCAGCTGCGGGCACAGGCGGCGTCAGTCTGCGGCAGGGGCTCCGCCCCGGCCCGCGGGCCCACCACCCTGGCCTGGCGGGGCCAGCCGCCCCTGCGGGACTCACGTATTCCTCCTCCAGGTTGAGGATGTGGTCAATGGCTTCCTCCACGTTCTCCGGGAGCCCCGTCACGGTCACGCAGTTGGGGTCGGGTGCCCCACTCTGCGGGAGCGGATGTCCACCTGGAAGGAGTCCACACAGAGCCAGGTGGGCCAGGGCCCCACTGCGCGTGTGCCAACGGCCCCCTTCTAGCGGGGGTCCCCTTGCCCTGTGCGCGCCTGGCGTTCAGAGCTCACGCTCCTGCGGACGCAGAGCCGCCCCCGCTCACCGCCCGGCAGTGTCGGCCGTCCCCGCTGTGAGCCCACAGCACCTCACACCTGAGCCTCAGGTCTCCAACGTTTTGGGGTGTGTAGCCCACCCCCTGCCTGCTCTGAGGGCGAGCGGCACTCCAGGCTCAGCTTGGGGACTCACCTTGAACTCATCCATGATTTTGCGGATGGCTTTGCCACGGGCACCGATGATGCGGGCGTGAACACGGTGGTCTAGCGGGATGTCCTCAGAAACCATCTGTTCAAGCTCACCCACGATCTTCAGGATGGCGTCCCGGGCAGCCTCCGTGTTCTTCTCGTAGCCTGTGATGGTGATTTGGTCCTGGGGCTGAGAGAGGATCCGGTCAGAAGAGGGCACCCTAGGGACACCTGACCGCGAGCACCGGGGGCACGCGCCACGGGGGCGCCCCGAGGAGCAGCTGCTCGTGGCGGGTTGAGGGCCAAGCGCGGACACTGCGCCTGACGGGAAGACCGGAGGCCCGGCACGGTGGCAGCACCCCCGCCTCCCCGAGGACAGTTGCCACCACGGGCTGATGGCGCGGGCACAGATGAGCAGGGAAGGCCCTCCCGCTGGAGACTGAGGCCTGGAGAGAAGGTGCAGACGCCGCGGCTGGCACCCCACCCTCAGCAAACGTTGAGACGCCAGACCCGAAAACACCAGCAGAGGAAGGGGGACTCAAAGCAGAAAGGAGGAGACAAACTCCACCTCAAGGCCCTGCCCCTCAGAACAGGAGAAAATACTACAACCCGGAGGACGCGCTGCGACGCCAAGGACCCGAGCACGACGACGAACATCCGGGCGCTAGACAGGAGCAGGAGCTGAGAGCTCCCGGGAGCGCAGACGCCAGGCCACAGCAGGGCAGCCCCGGGCCCCTACCTGGCTCCCGTCGTCCTTATCAGGAAACTGGATGTTCACGTCGTGCTCCAGGCGGATCTGGGTGATCACCGCCCCCTTCCTCCCGATGATCTTGGGGTGGTATTTGGGGTCCACAGCGACACTCAGCTTAAAGCTCCGTAAAGCCTGCCGACGAGACAAGGCACAGTGAGGCAGGAGCGCTTCCAACCCGGCCCTCACCACCGCCGCCGCACCCCTCCATCCTCTGCCCGCGGGCACTGCGTCACTCCGCACCAAGAACAAGGCTCGGCTCTGCAGCAGAACTCTGCGGCCTGCCCCCAGCAATCACACCAAGGGCCTGAGGATGCCGCTACCGAGCGCAGGCCTTCAGGTGGGCCTGGCACAGCACCGGCCCGGCTCCACCTCCTGAGCTTGAGACGCAGACGGACGAGCGAGTGTGCAGAGAGCCGGACTTTCAGGGCAGTGGGATGCCAGCAGGCCAAATCCCCAAACCAAACAAGAACAGCAGACCCACAAGAGGGAACAAAAGTACGAAAGGACATCCATAGCCAGAGGCTCAGGCTGGGCCCTGGGCAGAGAGGGGACCCGAGACCGGCACCGCGTTCGAGGCCGACCTGAAGTGTGTGAGCTCCCGTCACCCCCATACTATCTGCAAGGGGCTCCGGGCTGCACAGTACCCGCCCTGCGTCACACCAGCTCCAGAGACACAGCGGCTTCTCGCGTCCCTGTCAGCAAGGAGAGTGCACCCAGGGTGCTGGTGGGGCCTGACCGGGACCACGGGCACACGCTGGGGGTCTCTCCTGGCACTGGCCCCCAGGCCTTCCCAGCTGAGCCCTCCCTGGAAGGCTGGCAAACGTCTTCCTATTTATTTAAGACAGATAACGACACGAAGTCCAACCATTGCTGTCTTCGTAAAAGAGGGCCAGGCCCTTGACACCACCCCCAGTAGGAGCCCCCGGATCACAGGACCCTGGGCTGCGACGCAGGGTCAGCCGGCACCGTCTCTGCCGCCTGAACCCCTGACTGGGGTAGCCTGGGTGCTGGGGGCGGCCTGGGTGCTGGGGGCTCGGCCTGGGTGCTGGGGGCGGCCTGGGTGCTGGGGGCTCGGCCTGGGTGCTCGGCCTGGGTGCTGGGGGCTCGGCCCTCACCCGGTCCTCCTGCTCAGCCTGCAGCTCCTTCACCCGCTCCAGCAGCCCTGCCTTGGCGCGGTCCAGGTTCGCAGCCAGGCCCGTGATGGCGATGATGTCAGACTGCAGCTCGGGCGCCGGGACGTGAATGTTCACCTGCGTGGAGACGCGGGCAGGCCTGCTGCAGAGGGCGTCCGTGGGGACACAGCTCGGCCTCGGGACGGGGAGGGTGGGGGGAAGGGCTCTGCTCACGGAACAGGCAGGAGCACGGCGCCCCCTCCCAGCACCCGACCTCCGGGCAGACAACCTGCAGGCGGCTTTACCTCAAACTCGTCCATCATCTTGCGTATCCCACTTCCCTTCTGGCCAATGATGTAGCGGTGAAGGTCGAAGGGCACCTCCACTTCAATGGTTACGGGAACCAGCGCCTGCAGCACAGGGCTAGGGTCAGGCCTGAGGGTGGGGGTAGGGAGCTCGTGGGCTCAGCAGCGGCCTTCCAGGGGCACAAAGAGCCTGTGGGGATGAGGTGCCCTCTAGAGCCTTCCACGCTGACCCAGCTGGGCAGAGCGCCACTCTCCACGTGAGGGGACATGGGAAAGCCTCGAGCAGTGGAGCTGCGCAAGCCCAGGGCCTCCGGGTCTGGGAGCCCACAGAGGGGCTGGGGCCACGCAGACGCGCACCCCGATGCCGGCCTCAGAGACCCTAGGGAAGGTCAGAGTGACGGGACTCTGCCCAGGACCACGGCGCCCTCCTGGGGCAGCGCTGATGACCCCTGTCGTCTATGCAGCCTGCTCGCCTTGGGGACCCGTCTGTCTCCCGCTTGTCCCCGCATCATGACGGGACCCCCACTCTGCCCGCTGCGGTGGGGCTGAGTGCTGCTCCTCGGGACCCTGCACACTGAGGGCCGAGGGCGAGGGGCGAGAGGGCAGGGCGGTGCCCGAGCCCCACCAGCTGCTCGTCCCGGGCCCCAGGCCGGCAGCTCTCCCCCTAAGGCGAGCCCAGGTGCTCAGGTCTGCACCCGCTCCCTGCAGAGGGCTGGGGGCGGGGCTGGGTGGGGTCCAAGCCCACCTCCAGGGCTTCCTTGGCCGCCTCGCACTTCTCCTTCCGGCCGGAAATGACGATGATGTCGCACCTCCTGGGGGAGCCGGGCTCGGCCTCCCTGCCCTCTCTCCCCTCCGCGGCATCCTCGCCATTCTCGTGGACAGCAGGCTCCACGCTGTGCCCTAGGGACACGGAGGGGCAGCTTAGGCGGCGCGCCCAGAACCCCCGAGGCGCCTCGGGAGGATGGGGAGTGGGGCCGGGCCTCCACACCTGCCCCAGGGCCCACCTGCCCGGGAAGGGAGGAGACCACCGCCGGGCGAGGTGGCTTGAGGACACAGTAATGTCTGCTTCTCGTGTCAGGAAGACAGCAAGCAAAGTGGAAGCATACTGGGGCTGAAAGGGGCTGGCGCGGCCCCGTCGGGTCACACGGGAACCAGACGGGACCAAAACAACCCACAGGACACTCCTGGAGCAAGAGAACGTCCAGGAGAGAGACACAGAGGCAGCAGCGACTGGGCGGGGCTGGGCGAGCCTGTGCAAGGACAGGGGCACACAGCTCCGAGTGCACGGGCCGCGGGAGCCAGGCACCCCGACACCCGAGAGGCTTCGTCCTCGTGAGGAAGCCGCGCGGCTAAGGCGTGGGCCAAGGCGTGGGCCTGAGGCGGACGCTCAAATGCCTCAGAAAGAACAAGTGTGCCGTGTGTAAGTCAGGCGGTGAAGGCAGACGTATCTCTGTGTCTTCCTGTCCAATTCTTGGAGAGTAAACTTTCGAGTGTGAAAGATACATGCAACAAGTATGGTTGGACTTGTAGCCCAAGCTCTTCTCAGGAAGACAGGAGACTCACACTTCCTCCTGCACGGGAGGCTACCGGCACTCAGCTTTCCCCGGCCAGCTCACTAGCCGCTGGGAACCCTGAGGACATCCAAAGGGGCCTTCATCTCCCCGCAACCACGACACAGCCTGCTCTGACAGACCAGAGCAACCCCGAGCCTCTGGAAGCCCTGGACAGCCGACAGCCCCACTGGCCCCAGCCAGGACCCACCTGGGTTTTCGTCTCTGTCCGGGAATTTAATTTGAACGCTGTAGTCCCGGGTGATCTGCTGGATCTTGGAGCCTTTAGGGCCCATGACCGACCGGTGGAATTTCTGGGGAATGGTGCACTCTATGGTCACCTGGGCCTCCTGGGAGGAGACAGGGCAGGAAAGAGAAGCAGAGCCAAGGTCAGCCGTGCAGGGCCAAGTTCACGTCTGCACCATTTCAGCCTACATCCCCCAAGGCCACTGGTCGCAACGGTGTGCAGCGGTATGGCAGGGCCACAGGGAGGCCCCCGCCCGGCCGCACAGCCAGGGACCCTCAGAGGCTGCACTCTGTCTGCCCTGCTATGCCTTTTCCTTGGGTCTGGCTCCCCACCAGGCAAGGGGCAGAAGGGGCTGGGCCTGCGAAGCCCCCGCTTCTGTCGGGAGCGAGGCCCCCGCCAGCAGGTAGGCAGGGAGCCGCCACCTGTCGGGGCCCAAGCCCGCCATCTGGGGGCTCACCAGGTCCTCGATGATCTCCTGGATGCGCCTCTTGGCCGCCTCCACACAGTCCTTGGCGCCCTTGAGGGTGACCTTGTCGCTCTGTGTGCCGGAGCGCGGGAAGCTGACCATCACCCCGCCATACTCCTCGGCAATCTCCCGCAGCACCTGGCCTCTCCGGATGACGAAGTGCCGGTGGTGCCTGGGGTCCACCAGCATGCAGTCTTCGACCACGTTGTCCTGGGGGGTTGGGAAGAGTTCGGCATGAGCCCCTGCCCGCCTCCCGCGGCCCAGGGCCAGCCCCGCCCGCCTGCCTGGCTCACCAGGTTCTGGATGAGGGCCTCCAGCTCGCGCTGGGCCTCCCTGACGGCATCCTCCTTCCCGATGATGGTGATCAGGTCCTGCTCGCGGTCCTCAGCAGCCGGAAAGACGATGCGCGCCCCGGTGCTGTCCCGCAGCTTGCGGATCTTCCCGCCCCCCTTGCCGATGAGGAACTTGTGGTACTCAGGCTTGGCGCGGACGTCGACCGTGAAGCTCTTGGTTTGCTGCGGAAACCGATCCAGCTCCGTTGGCTGGGCGCCACCTGTGCAGCCCCGGGGACAGTGGGACGGGGGAGCCACCAGCGGCCTTCCAGACAGGGCTGCTTGGAGCTCACCACGGACGCCCAGACCAGGCAGCATGCGCACTCCCTTCCCGCCAAGAACGAGAACCCCAGTCCTGCCCCCGACAGCAGCCCGCGCCTCTCCAGGCCTGGGCAGCCCCACACCGCCTGGCCTGGGGACAGCACCTTGCCCAGTGCTCACTCCCACGGCTCCAGATGGCCCACGGCCCCAGCTCAGAGACCGCCCAGCCAACCAAGGCCGTGTGTGACCATGAAACCAGAGCCCAGTAGAGGTCCCGGCCCAGTGACCTCGCTGAGCCATCCTCTGGCAGGGGGTCTGCAGAACTCAAGGGGACACACTCCCAGGCAGACAGGCCCACCCAGGGCGCTCGCTCCTTTTTCTCCTTGTGAAACCAGCCCCCAAGCTGAACACCAAATAACTGAATTGTTATCTCTAAGTGCTGATTTCATAAACACCACTGAAAATCTTCAACTTTTCAGACACTCAAACAGCAGCATTTAAAAAACTAATAAACTGCGGAAAATTCTGAAAACCAGAGCCCAGTAGAGGTCCCGGCCCAGTGACCTCGCTGAGCCATCCTCTGGCAGGGGGTCTGCAGAACTCAAGGGGACACACTCCCAGGCAGACAGGCCCACCCAGGGCGCTCGCTCCTTTTTCTCCTTGTGAAACCAGCCCCCAAGCTGAACACCAAATAACTGAATTGTTATCTCTAAGTGCTGATTTCATAAACACCACTGAAAATCTTCAACTTTTCAGACACTCAAACAGCAGCATTTAAAAAACTAATAAACTGCGGAAAATTCTGAGAGAGATGGGAATACCAGACCAACCAACCTGCCTCTTGAGAAATCTGTATGTAGGTCAGGAAGCAACAGTTAGAACTGGACATGGAACAACAGACTGGTTCCAAACAGGAAAAGGAGTCCGTCAAGGCTGTATACTGTCAGCCTGCTTATTTCACTTCTATGCAGAGTACATCATGAGAAACGCTGGGTTGGAAGAAACACAAGCTGGAATCAAGATCGCCGGAGAAATATCAATAATCTCAGATATGCAGATGACACCACCCTTATGGCAGAAAGTGAAGAGGAACTAAAAAGCCTCTTGATGAAAATGAAAGAGGAGAGTGAAAAAGCTGGCTTAAAGCTCAACATTCGGAAAACAAAGATCATGGCATCAGGTCCCATCACTTCATGGGAAATAGATGGGGAAACAGTGGAAACAGTGTCAGACTTTTTTTCGGCTCCAAAATCACTGCAGATGGTGACTGCAGCCATGAAATTAAAAGACGCTTACTCCTTGGAAGAAAAGCTATGACCAACCTACCTAGATAGCATATTCAAAAGCAGAGACATTACTTTGCTGAGTAAGTTTCGTCTAGTCAAGGCTATGGTTTTTCCTGTGGTCATGTATGGATGTGAGAGTTGGACTGTAAAGAAGGCTGAGTACCGAAGAATTGGATGCTTTTGAACTGTGGTGTGGGAGAAGACTCTTGAGGGTCCCTTGGACTGCAAGGAGATCCAATCAGTCCATTCTGAAGGAGATCACCCCTGGGATTTCTTTGGAAGGAATGCCAAAGCTGAAGCTCCAGTACTTTGGCCACCTCATGAAAAGAGTTGACTCATTGGAAAAGACTCTGATGCTGGGAGGGATTGGGGGCAGGAGAAGGGGACGACCGAGGATGAGATGGCTGGATGGCATCACGGACTTGATGGACGTGAGTCTGAGTGAACTCCGAGAGACGGTGATTAACAGGCGTGCTGCAATTCATGGGGTTGCAAAGAGTCGGACACAACTGAGCTGAACTGATACAGACGTCTTTTGTGTTTCTTTACACTAATGATAAGAAAAACCAGGCAAGCATCTCAACAGATCCCACATCTATTCCTGATAAAAACTCTCTGCAAACCCAGCACAGAAGGGAACTTCCTCAGCTGGAAGAGCTGCCGAAGAGCTGCACCGCGGCTGGCCAGGCTGTCTGCTCGCTGCGCTGCCCGGCAGCACATAGGAAGCGCGAGCGGCACCGTGAAAGAAGACGCGCAGGCGACGTGCCAGCAAGAAAGAGCTGCAGCTGCCCGTCCCCAGACGGTGCGCGTCACGCAGGAAGCTCGCCAGAGGCCACAGGAGAGGTGCTGGTGCTATCAGGCGGGCTGTGGACCAGAAGCACGGCCCAGACGCAGACGCCCGTCTGCTTCTATATGCGCAATAAATGGAGACGGGTAAGACAGTGCCGTTCATAATCCCACTAAAAATCAAAGAGGCATGAGCCAAACATGGCAAACAAGGTTTTCATGCTACGAATGACAAGCACCAGTGAAAACCAAGCGGTGGAAATCCCGGAGGACTGCAAACTGTCGCGGCGGCAGTCCTCCGGCACCCATCTTCAGTTCAACACCGCTCCAGCTGGGATCCAAGACGGACCTTCCCCAAGAGACTGACAGGCTGGTTCCAACGCACACGGGAAAGCAGAGCCTGGAGGAGCCAGGGCAGTTTCAACAAGAACAGTGCCGAGGGCCTTGAGCTGTCTCGCGGCAGTCACCTGCTGCCGTGCTGCTGAGACCGCAGAGGCCAGAAACAGCCGCAGGGGTGCTGTGACAAAGGGGAGAGCGACTGGGCCACCGGAGGCCCATGGGGAGCGACGCCTGCCAAAGGGCATTTCTGAGTATGGGTCCCATGAATGTTGGCCTGTTAACCCAGAGCTGCACACAGAGACTTCCTATATGCAAATCATACTTAGGAGGGAAAAAGCCCCAAATAACAAGCCCAACAGCAAACAGATCTTCTCCACTGAACATGCAGGTATCCGGCCTGGAGAGGCCCTTCAGGAGACCCATGCATGTGCACAGATGTGCTCTCACCTGCTGCAGAGACAGGCTGTGCAGGGCCTCCAGCAGGACGCGAGCACAGACCGCCCCGACCAGCGCTCACCTTCTCCTCTGCCAGGTGCAGCAGCTGCTTCCGGGCCTTCTCCACGTCCGAGGACGGGCCCCTGATGACCACGGTGTCGCTGCCCGAGCCCTCCACGGGGAAGTGGATGTGGACCCCGCCGCACTCCTCCATGATGGAGCGGATGAGGCGGCCCTTGGTGCCGATGAGCGAGTTGTGCAGTCGTGCAGGGATGGACACCTCCACCTCGGCAATGTTGGCCTGGAATCACATGCGACACGAGGGAGAAGGCCTGTGTGGCCGGAAGGGCAGGCCCGCCGCAGGGCCCCAGGGCCAGCCTGCCTGAGCGTCCTGTAAGCCAGGACCCTGCCCCGAGCCAGGGCGGGGCTGCACCCTCCTCACCGGGCAGAGCGGCGAGATGCTGAGGCAGAGCCAGCAGGCTGCAGCTGGCCCGCCCCCGGCCACGTCCCACTCCAAGGACGCAGCGCCAACCGTCCAGGGAGCACCGCTGGTCACGGCGGGATGTGCAGGGAGCCTGGCTGCGCTGTGGAAGCCACTGGCTCTCGACTCAGCACTGTGACCCCACCTGACAAGTCTAAGCAGCAAGCACAAAAGGAGCAAAGTGCTGTGAAATGACAAAGCTTGGAGATCTATTAGAGGAATGCAGAAAATACCTATTACACACCAAAGTAAACTTCGCAACATCTGGCATCCGATAAAAACAGACAGAAACTGGGCATGCAAAGAAGTGAGAAAGCACGTGCGGTCATGGGCACGAACGATGAAGACCACTTGAAACGAGGCAGATGCGACAGCCAGCGGCCCAGGACGTGGAGGCAGGCGTTTCCACTGCACTGCACACGGTCCAGAAGCCAAAGGCAAGGCCGACCGTGTCAAGCATAACAACATAGGGCCGAAACTGAGCTTAAGGGGTGAGGACGACATATGGAAAGTGGCGTAAACACCACGAGCTGTTTGTTTCTTTGGCTGGATTTCCTTTTTCGGCCATCCTGCTCGGCACATGGGAGCTTACCAACAGTGCCCCACCCAGGGACTGGCCCTGCCCCCTCTCTGCTTGAGGTGCGGTTTTAGCGCTGCCAGAGAAGTCCCCAGATGTTTCCACATTTCAGGGCAACTCTAAACTCACACATCCAAGAAGTCTGAGGAACTCCAAGCAAAGAAACATGAGGGAAATGACACTAAGACACATCAGAACTTGCTAAAAGACTGGCCTCATCATCAGAAAAGCCAGAAGAGCAAACCGGCAGGGTGACACCAGCTGTCTCATAAACCACACGGGAGACACGCAGGCAAAGGTCAGAGCAAAGCCCACCAGCACGAGGTGAGGAGGCTGCTGGACTCGAGGTGGTGCAGCCGCTGTGGAGGGCGCTTCTTACAGAGGCACGCACTCCTCACACTACGCAACCCATCTCATCACCAAGTGAGAAAGGGCCACACGCTACTCCAGCTACATGACAATCTGCAAAGGCCAACCGTGGGGCCAGCGAAGGGTCAGAGGCTGCATGGGCTGGAGAGGGAGGCATGAACAGCTGGTGCAGAAGGCACGTTTACATGCTAAGTACATGCGTCCTGACTTTTTCTTATTGTTTGAAGCTTCTAAGAGATAACTGGACATTTAAACACAAAGGTTAAGGAAGCGTGCGGGGCTTGCGAAGTGTGGACAGCACCGCGGCTGCAGGCCCACTCTTCTCAGCCCCTCACCCTGCACTCCAAGCAGCACTGAGCCAGCCAGAGGCCCCAGCCCCTGGAGCAGCCCCGACATCAAACAGGAAAACAGGCCCCAAGTTGGGGTTGGAGCCAGGAATCACGGGTCACAGGCCCAAAGGGGGAAACGGAGCCACAAAGCCCCAGTCACAGGCCCAAAGGGGGGGGAGGGGCCACGAAACCCCGGTCACAGGCCCAAAGGGGGAAACGGAGCCACAAAGCCCCAGTCACAGGCCCAAAGCGGAGGGGTGGGGCCACGAAACCCCGGTCACAGGGCCAAAGGGGTAAATGGAGCCATGAAACACTGGTCGAAAAAGGGCCAAAGAAAACAAAACAGATGGCACAGAGGCGACAGACAGCAGTAGCTCCCAGCACGCTGCAGGGCGTCACCAAAAGAACGGGTTGTGGGGTGCAAGGGTGTGTGGAGAAGGACAGAGCGTGCACTGGACCCACAGGGTGCTGTGGCGGGGACTCCTGAGGCGCAGACACAAGTTAAAACGCACACTGCACTCTCTACACCAGCTGTTTCTGGCCTTTTACTCTCTCAAAAAAACCCCAAAGAGAAAGAAAGTGTGGGTTTCCCGGTGCCAGGGACAGGCTGCTGGCCCACCCGCCCCGCCTCTTACCAGGTCCTTCTGGATGGACAGGATGCGGCTGCGGGCGGCCTCACAGTTGGCCCGCTTGCCAGTGATGACGATGGTCTCCGAGTTGCTGTTCTCTGCCGGAAGGTCGATTTTGGTGTTGCTTTCTTCCCGAATCTGCAAAGAGAGAGGCTTGTGAGGAGCTGACGCCACCCTCCTGCTCGCCCCTGCATTAAAGCTAGGCCAACTCGGGGCAGGGCAGGCAGAGGCGAGGCGCAGGGAGATATGCCAGCGGTCACCTTTTTAATGTTTGCGCCTCCCTTCCCGATGATGTTCTTGTGGAACTGCTTGAAGATCGGAACAGAAATCGAATAGCTGTTTTCCACCTTAGAAACCAAGGACGGCACAATGAGTCGGTGAAATGACCCTCCCAGGCCTGAAGGCCAGAGCAGAGGACGGGCCCCTGTGACGCAGACAGGCCAGGGCCCACTGCCCTCCCTGTCTGACCCCAAGGTCTGCCAGGAGCCCGGAGGCAACTGAGCCCACAGCCGGCTGACTAACCAGGGTGCCCGTCTGGCTGCCGCAGGGCCGGGTCACAAGCCCCCATCCCCTGGGAAGGCGCCCTCACACCTGTGGCTCACAGCCTGGACATGCCCAGAGGCCGTAATTCCAGCCTGGGTGTGAACGCGGCACACACGGAGGAGGAGGGTGGGACTTCCCACCACCCAGCAGTGCCTTCTAAAGGGGTGAGGCCAAGCCCCAGAAAACCGCCGGGAAGCCCCCGGGCACTGGCCACCCACTGCCTCATCACTTTCCAAACTACTTCATGTTCCAAATTTCGAGAAAAATGACCAATCAGTAAATGATGCCTCGTGCAACTCAGCAGACCCCTCTGCTTACTGGGTGGGAAAGTTTCTCTCACCAGGTATCTGAGAATCACCTGGTAAACAAAGCAACCTGCACAGCAAGGTGGTCCCCCACTGGACACGCAGGTCACAGCCCTTTCTGCCGGTCTGAACGCTGAGGGCGGGCCGCCCCAGTGCCCAGGTGTACTCCCTGAAGCGGGTTCGGGGGACCCTCAGCCTCGCATCGCCCTCACGCTGTTCCAACAGAGGCAGCAATACCCCTCACCAGGTCTGCCACCATCTTCTGCATGTACTTAGTGCATTTCTCCACCTCGTTCTTGGGCCCTCTGAGCTGAACAATATCGCTTTTTTGTGCTGGGTCTGGAAAGTTGATGATAACCTAGAACAAATAATCGGGAGATCAAGTTCGATAATCAACAAGGACCGAACCCCTTTTCCTACTGCTGATTAGATGGTGGTGAAGGGCGCCGCTGGGGATGCTTTACCTCCGGGAATTTGTCCCGAATTTCACGGATCCGTTCACCCTTCTGCCCGATGATTGTGCGATGAAATCTCTGCTCAATGATTAGATCCTTGGTACGCTCATTTTCCTAAAAGCACGACAGAGCACACTGAGGGGGATCAGGTGCAGCCACAGGCGTGGCCCCGGGCAGAGCAACCCTACAGAGCACCCGTGATCTCCACCAGCCACCACGCCGCACCCTCCTGTGGCAGCAAAGCACGACGCGGAACTGAGCTGGGGCCTCGGCCCGGCGGCCCACAGCCCCTCTCAGAGCCGGCCCCCCCCACCCGTCAGGGGAAACGCTACAGTGAGCAGCCAGCAGAGCCAGGACGCGGGGACACGCAAGCAGCCAGGCCGCCCTGTCCACAACGCCAGGGGCTCCGGATCAGACACGCAGAGCATGCAGACACCTGTCTGCTCCCACGTGGAGGCCGCAGCTTGGTCTGGGGGAGGCGAGAGACGTGACCCCCTGCCCGCTGTGCAGACAACACAGGCCGTGAGCCTCAACTGCAGCTGCACGTGGGAGCCACCGGGGTGCCAGCACACCCCTGCCGTTGGGCGCTGTGTTGGGGAAGGCCGCGGACCCGCTGCAGGGGCACAGCACGGGCTGGCCGGGCTTACCATGCGGGACGCGAGCTCCAGCAGCTCCCGCTTGGCCTGCCGCACACCCTGCGGGTCGCCCTCGATGCGGACAGGCTGCTCTTCTCGCTGTCGGGCGGGATGCGCACGGACACCTTGCACTGGTCCTTGATCCTGTTTACTGGGGCGTGGCAGACACTGCTGGGAATGGTTCTGCTTACTGGGGCGTGGCGCCCACGAGGGGCCCTGGTGGCCACCCCCCAGAGGGGGCACACGCTGGTGCCTCCCTGAGAGCTCTCGCCGCCCAGCGCCCGAGACACGGCTGGGCTGCGCGTGGCTGGGGCGGTGCCAATGTGGATAGAGACCACTACGGCAGCTCATGCTCCAGCTTAAAAAAATCTCTCAAAAAGACACAGTAAAAAACAGGCCATGTAGCCCAGAGGAGCCCACAGTACCTGAGGATAAGAGCACCCCCACGGAGCCCCACGGGCCACGCTGGCTAGACAGGCTGCACCCCTCACTGTCTGCAAAGCCAGTGGCCTGTTCAGCCCTCCTGTCTCCCCCTGTCAACAGAGGCCCAGGCTCGCCCACCAGGAACGGGGTGAGCGTTCTGCACACTGGATAGTCAAGAGGAATCAAGCACCTCAGAGGGGCGCCAAGGAGGGGCTGTGCACACGCAGGCATAGCCGGGAGCTGCCCGCTCAGGGTGGTCTCTGTGGGGCGGGGTTGCTCTAGGCTGGTCGGTCCTCACAGGACGAGAACCGAGGACACAGCAGACAAGCAGCAGAGTCTACATGGAACAGAATCAAGGGGAGCAAGTGGGCCAGGAAAAAGCACAGCAGACGCCACAGGGGGCTGTCCTTCTGGGGACAGAACCCAGGACCAGCGTCAGGACCTGCCCCCACCTATGAAGGGGAGCGCGGGGCCTGGGCAGCAGCGACTCGCCCCTGAGGACTCTGAGCAGGCAAGGACTGCACAGGGCGGAGCTCAAGAGGGCAGGCTCAGGGGTGGCCCCCTTCACCTGCAGCAGGGGTCACAGCCAGGGGCAGGCTGCTCAGGGCTGGAGAGCACCGTGGGGCGGTGCAGTCACACTGAGGGGAGGCCTGGGTTTCGAACCATGCCCCACACCTGTGGAGCAGGCAGAGCACTCTCGCGGCGGCTCCCCGCTGGCCCACTCGGGACTCAGTCCTCAGCTGAGGCCGCTCGCCCAGCAGGCGTGTGGCCAAGTGGCGCCTGCGAGGGCTCTGGCGGGCAGAACCCAGCCCAGTAGGTCTGGCTCAATGCAAAGACACGGCCCGGGCACCTTCAGTGCCAGCCTTGGGGGCAGCCTGTCCAAGGTTCTGCAGGGGACCCCTCTGGCGACCTGGAGCACTCCCTCACTCACTGTTGGCTCCGCTCTTCCCAATGAGGTGTCTGTGGAACTTGTGGTCGATGTTGATCTCCACGTAATCCATGCGATTAATCTGTGAGGGGAGCACAGAGCAAGCTATGGAGACTGAAGTCCATGACATGCGCCCAGATCTCCCCACAGACAGGAGGCCGTCGTGACCGAAGTCTCGAGGCCAGCAGCTGCCACTGCCCTGCTCCCTCAGCTGCGGGGGGCCCAAAGACCCTCCTTCCGGGTGCAGGCCCTCTCCCTAGGCCATCCAGAACTCCAGGCCCTCCCCGGGCCCCGAGGCCTTGATGGCTGTGCCCGCTCAGCTGGTGCTCAGGGTGCAGCTGGGGACCTCTTACCAGGTCCTTGACCATGGCCTCGATCTGCTCCTGGGCCACGCTGACATCCTCCGTGGGCCCTTCCAGTGTGATCCTGTCCTCGCCCTCCGTGAACTCAATGTGGACCTGCCGCACCAACATGCGCCCAGCCATGAGGACAGGGCGGCACAGAAGCCCCTCCGGAGCCCAGCTGCCCTCGGGGGCCGCGGCCCACTCACAGGCTCCAGAACAGGTCAGGGGGACGTGGGGACTACCATGGCTGTGGCAGGAACCACCGTGTGCCAACAGTGAGGCCCCTGCATGCCACCAGCACCACTGAGAAGCACCCTAAACCCCACTGCTCACGTCGCTCCGCCCACACCCCTGCCCCCCAGGAACCAGGACTCTGAGCAGGACAGGAACGAGACACCATGCACAGGGTCCCCGCCAAGGTCGCTCGACCTATGCAGCCCCCGGAACACCGGGGGAGGAGGGGCCTCCCTGGGGACTGGGCACTGGGGGAGGGAGGGGCCTTCTCCACCCCCTCTGTGGCCCAAGCACCGGCTCTGCACCACAGGCTTCTCAGACCTAACTACTTACACATCGGAACAGTGTCACAGCTAAATGAGATGCTTCTTGAGACACTCTCCCAAACGAACATGGATATTTGAAAACAAACGTGTTCTGCTCTCCCTGGTGACCGAGCACCAGCTGACAATCACACAACAGCTCATCTCTACAACCTGCCAGCGGTCTTCAGAGGCACCCGCAGGACACAGCGAGTGCGGAGCGGGGACAGCCTGTCCGCCTGGCACAGCAGAGGCCGGCCCCTCACCTTTGGCATCTGCTGCGTGATCTTGGCCAAGTTCTGCCCTTTCTTGCCGATGATGAAGCGGTGGAGCCAGGAGGGAGCAGAGACTGCGGAGACGGTGAAGCTGTTGGCCTAGGGAACCAGGAAACAAGAGATGGCTCTACGGAGTCTGCTCCCGTGCCCTACAGGCCAGGGGCACGCCAGGGTGAGCGCCCCCACCCCCGCCCTCTGCCCCCGGGAGGCCACCTTGGCGTAGACTTCAGTCAGTGCCTGCCCCAGCTTCTCGGGCTCGCCACGCAGGATCACCGTCTCGGAGGCGCTGTCCGAGGGCGGGATCTCCACAGAGACGCCGGTTCTCTCCAGGATCTCCTGCAGGGAGTTGCCCTTGGGGCCGATGACGTACTTGTGCTGGGACTTCTTCACCTCTACCGCGATGGTCGTGGTCTTCTTTTTCTGAGGAGGAGCGCCGGGCACAAGGGTGTCGAGAGCAGCGGACAGGACACAGGCCCCGAGCGCAGTGACTGAGCCTCGCCTGAGGGTGACGCCCGCCCACCCCCGGGAACTCTGCTTGTCACCACCCGGGTCCTCGCCTCGGGAGGGTGGCTGCAGAGTTTACGTCAACCTGACTAACCACAGCAACCGGGCGGAAACCAAGAGGCCACGTCCTGTCTCCAAAGAAAGGAGCCAGTTTCAGACCTCAGAGCCCACCATCTCAGGCTCCCCGTTCCCTCGGAGGTCTGGTCAGCTGGGGACAGGGTGCCCGCCGCACGCATGGCAGGGGAGCATAGGCAGGGCTCGCCCCTGGGAACCGGGGCATCACTAAAAGGCCACAGCCAGGGCGGCGCTGGTCCCCCTCCCTCCCCGGCCGCCTACCTTCTCCTCGTAAATCTTCTTCACGCGAGCCACAGCCTGGGCCAGCTGCTCCTTCTCGCCCGTGAATATGATCTCGGTGCGGCTGACGCTGGGCGGTGGGATGTTGATGCGCGTCCCCGTCTCCTGCATAATCTCACTCACCAGCCGGTTGTAAGGCCCCGCGATGAAGGGGTGGAAGGCCTTCTCCACCTCGAGCCGCTCCACAGCACGCTTGTCCTGGGTGGGAATGGATGGGGTGGGGTCTCTCTCTAACGCACACAGGCGGAAGGGCAGGCGTGAGCACCCGGCGAGGGGTCGGTGGGATCCCACCCACACTGTGACACATGCACACCACACGCACAGGCCGGCCTCACCTGCTCCGCAGAGATAAGCAGCACCTCGTGGCGTGCCTTCTCGATGCCCTCCTTGGTGCCTGTGATTCTGATCTGATTGCTGGCATCATCCGGGCGCGGGATCTGGATCTTGGTTGCAGTTTTTAGCTCCAGGTCTTGCAGTTTCTCTCCATTTTTGCCAATCACAAAGCGATGGTGCTCTTTGGGAATGGCGACAGTTGCTGAAGCCTATGGCAGGAAAAGGACCAATGAAAACAAGGACACTTGGAGGTTCTGGAAAAGCTGCTTTTCCACGGCACTCTCCCGTGCGGGGGTGCCTGTCCCACCGCCTTCCGCCTCCCCGGCCCCAGGCCCTACAGGGAGTTGCCCTTGGGGCCGATGACGTACTTGTGCTGGGACTTCTTCACCTCTACCGCGATGGTCGTGGTCTTCTTTTTCTGAGGAGGAGCGCCGGGCACAAGGGTGTCGAGAGCAGCGGACAGGACACAGGCCCCGAGCGCAGTGACTGAGCCTCGCCTGAGGGTGACGCCCGCCCACCCCCGGGAACTCTGCTTGTCACCACCCGGGTCCTCGCCTCGGGAGGGTGGCTGCAGAGTTTACGTCAACCTGACTAACCACAGCAACCGGGCGGAAACCAAGAGGCCACGTCCTGTCTCCAAAGAAAGGAGCCAGTTTCAGACCTCAGAGCCCACCATCTCAGGCTCCCCGTTCCCTCGGAGGTCTGGTCAGCTGGGGACAGGGTGCCCGCCGCACGCATGGCAGGGGAGCATAGGCAGGGCTCGCCCCTGGGAACCGGGGCATCACTAAAAGGCCACAGCCAGGGCGGCGCTGGTCCCCCTCCCTCCCCGGCCGCCTACCTTCTCCTCGTAAATCTTCTTCACGCGAGCCACAGCCTGGGCCAGCTGCTCCTTCTCGCCCGTGAATATGATCTCGGTGCGGCTGACGCTGGGCGGTGGGATGTTGATGCGCGTCCCCGTCTCCTGCATAATCTCACTCACCAGCCGGTTGTAAGGCCCCGCGATGAAGGGGTGGAAGGCCTTCTCCACCTCGAGCCGCTCCACAGCACGCTTGTCCTGGGTGGGAATGGATGGGGTGGGGTCTCTCTCTAACGCACACAGGCGGAAGGGCAGGCGTGAGCACCCGGCGAGGGGTCGGTGGGATCCCACCCACACTGTGACACATGCACACCACACGCACAGGCCGGCCTCACCTGCTCCGCAGAGATAAGCAGCACCTCGTGGCGTGCCTTCTCGATGCCCTCCTTGGTGCCTGTGATTCTGATCTGTTGCTGGCATCATCCGGGCGCGGGATCTGGATCTTGGTTGCAGTTTTTAGCTCCAGGTCTTGCAGTTTCTCTCCATTTTTGCCAATCACAAAGCGATGGTGCTCTTTGGGAATGGCGACAGTTGCTGAAGCCTATGGCAGGAAAAGGACCAATGAAAACAAGGACACTTGGAGGTTCTGGAAAAGCTGCTTTTCCACGGCACTCTCCCGTGCGGGGGTGCCTGTCCCACCGCCTTCCGCCTCCCCGGCCCCAGGCCCTGCTGGAGAACAGGCTCAGCTGAAGTGTCCCCTCTGGGCAGCGGGCCCCAGGGAGTGTGAACACAACCGGCCTCCCAGCTTCAGCTGTTGATTCTCTACCCGGGCCAGCGCCAAGCCTGCTCCCATCTCAGTGGCACCACACGATTGGCAGGACGCGGGCAGAGAGTAGGCGACCGGGACAGACGCTGCGTCTGCAGCAGGACGCTCTACAGACGCGAGCCCTGCATGCAGTTACGCAGGGTTCCTCCCTCTCTCTCAGCCGGTTAAAGCAGACAACTCATGCGAGGAGAGAAAACGAGGACAGTCGAAATCCTCAAGCTGCCAGGAGTGCAGCAGCTTTCTGAGGTCGCAGGGGAACTCTGGGAGGAGACAGAGGTAGCCACCCTTTCCCCATCTATACTGAAACCAGTCAATCAAGAGGACTGTGAAAAAGACAAAAGGAAAAGCACCGGGTAGGGCTCCCGACACCAGAGCAGCAGGAGACCCAGAGCAGCCAGCCTCCCGCCCTCCAGGGCCGCGTCTCAGAGCAGCGTGAGCGGCGGTCACAAAGGGGCGGCGGGTCCCGTCACAGCAACAATGAGACCCTCACTTCGCAAATGGCACAGAAAGTGGTGGGCAAATGAGGTCTATTCTAAAAATGGCTCAATATTAGGAAATCCATTTATATAATTCATCGTGTTTCTATATTTGCTGCTGCTGCTGCGTCGCTTCCATCATGTCCAACTCTGTGCGACCCCATAGATGGCAGCCCACCAGGCTCCCCCGTCCCTGGGATTCTCCAGGCAAGAACACTGGAGTGGGGTGCCATTTTCTTCTCCAATGCAGGAAAGTGAAACGTGACAGTGAAGTCGCTCAGTCGTGTCTGACTCTTAGTGACCCTATGGAATGCAGCCCACCAGGCTCTTCTGTCCATGGGACTATCCAGGCAAGAAGACTGGAGTGGGGTGCCACTGCCTTCTCCAGTTTCTATATCTAACAAGAGAAAAATCAAACAATCAACTCTGTAAAATTTAAATCCTTTTGTGACAAAAACTTGCATGAAGACAGAAACCAAAGAATCTCTATGTTTAACACAGAGCACACATGCGCACTCAGCCCTAAAGCTGTGCTTGGGGGGACATGCGTGTCAAGGCCCCGCACGCCTGCCCTCTGCCCAGAGCGTGTCCCTCAGGAGGGACAGTAAAACAGATGAGAAAGCGGAGCAGACGCAGGCTGGACAGGAAGAGGCGCAAGACTGCACACAAGGCAAGGTGGAAGAAACCACGACTTCACTCAACTCTTACTGACTGCAACAGAAAGAAGAATCAGCTCTAACTCATACTGACAACATGCGGTTAGAAGACGCGACAGGAAGACCACTTGTCTCAGTGGCTGGACAGAGAGCAGAGGTGGTGGGACACGTGCCCCCAAGGTCAGGGCACAGCCCTGGGGAGCTTACTGCCACTCGGAGTAGAGAGTTGATGAGCACACGTGCAGGGCAGAACAGAAGGGGGCAGAAAGGCCAGGACGTCCTGGAAGCATGCAGCAGCTGCCCCCGATGCTGACACAACAGCCAAGAGGGGCCAGCTCAAGGTCCAAGGACAGGCCGCAGGAGGCACGGAAACGCAGGGCGTGATGAGACCTGCCACTGCGGGAAAACTTAATCCACAGTAATTCCCAACAGATCAAGAAGGGAAACATAGCAACGTCGTTATAAGCATCTGAAAAATAAGAATAAACTTCCTTACAACCCAAAGGAAAAGGAAACCTTCCTAGCAGCAACGAAAAAAACCTTAATGAACTTGACTCGTAAGAATGAAACTCACACAGCAAAACATACCAAGATCAAAACACAGATGGCAAGTGGGCACACACTACTGGCAACATACATTCCTGAGGAAGGGCTCTTGAGAGCACGTCGAGCCAGACGGACAACTTGAACTTGACAGCAGAGGGAAGAGAACAGAGCGAGCACAGAGAAAATGTAAATTAAGAGTGTTAGCAGCCTCCTTTCAGGGTCCAAAGCCTGAGCATTTGGCGGCCCTGGCAAGGCTGTGAGAAAGCTGATGGGAGGGCGCGCGCAGTGCCGAAGGGAGGGGCGTCTGGCTGCTTCAGCACAACTCCAGACGCAGGTGCCCTCTGACCCAGCTCTCACTGGCAGGAAAGCGCCCCCAAGATGCACTGCGCACAACAGCAGACCGCATGTGCACGCAGCGCTTGATGGGACACAGCCCCGCACGCCCCCCACACGCCGAGCCCGGCAGCGAGCCCCGCACGCCCACACGCCCACACGCCCCCCACACACGCGAGCCCCACCCGCCCGCACGCACC